>KN551108.1:28078-41426 GCA_000797555.1 Oesophagostomum dentatum | reverse complement strand
GCTCAAAAACTGTTTTTCTTCAAAACTCTCGTCTAAGCTCGATTTTTCTGGACTGGATCCCAGCGAAAGGTTTGACTGCAGAATCCCCTACATGTAGCTACTCGCGATAGCCAATCCTTCCTCTTTCGTCGTTCCGGATACGCAATGCGGTTCGGCTGACCGCGCACCGCTTTACCTCCAGAATGTACTCATCGTAGCGGAAAATCGTCTCCCGGCTGTCACTCCGCATACCTCACGCCACTTATCCCGTCGATCAAGTTCGCCTGTTCTTCCTTCGACCTTTCTTCGACCAGCTTACCCGGATATTTTCATTCTTGGAATTTTGGCCGAAAATAGTAATAGATAACCTGCTTAAAAGTGTAGGTTCGGCTGCAGCTATATACTTCTGTTTTCGGGAAAAAATTAGGGACCCTCTCTCCGAAACGATACAGCGTTGGTATTCTGATGGATCATATATGAAGGTTTACATCAGAAATGCTCTGACTGGTCCAATGACGAAGTAAGCAAAGCCCATATTCGTCGCTCTCTTGTGCGCTTGACGCCATACTCTAGCAAATTGTTGTATGAGGCCTTTAGAGGGTGAGCGGCCCTCATTTTTCATGAAGGCAAAGAAAGCTTACCCTGTAGGGCTACTTCGTAGACGAGGATACTGTATCTATCACCATGCCGCATCCTAATTCCAAAAATAAGTATTTCCATGCTTGGAGCCTTTAGAACAATGGCGGCCTGTTTTCAAAAAATTGTCTAAATTAGGAGATCCTTTTCTAGGGGAGAAGTTAGGCGATTTCAGTTTAAGATTAGCTACTATCTGAACTCTAGGGTTCCACAAAAACTTTGAAAGCAGCGCCCATTCTCAGAAAACCTTCTGCGTTTTCTACTGATTCCGAAAGAATGACTCAGAAAGTGGGTTGAGATTCAAAAATCTCGGCTCAAAATTCAGTCGTAACGGAGTATTTGCGCGACTTCGCGGATGGGTTGTCTATTTCGTCGGGCGTTTAATGCTGGAGCCCTATCCGTTCTCCACTGCGAGGAGATGCAAGAGTAGTACATTTTCGTTTGTACTTACAGTTAGTGGTTACAGCGCTCTAGCAATGGGGGATTTACCTGACAAGTGCGTGCCTACGTGACTTTTGTCACCGCAACAGAGCACGCACATGGAATACAGTCTAGCTGTATCGATCGAGATCACGGTTCATCACGGTGCATTACGGCGCTTGCACACGCGCACTTGTCAGGTGAATCCCCTATAAAGTACAATAAATGGGTAACTCTTCCGCGAAACGCGCCGAGATTTTTTAAGCTTCGACCATTTTCTGAGTCTCTCCTTCAAAACCATCAGAACTCAGATGCCGTTATGGCTGCGGATGCTTTCTTTAAAGAAGTCTTTCAGTTAAAGAAGTCTTCTAGCTTTTGCTGCAGTAGATAGCCTATTCATACAAAATAGTATGAGTAACACTCACCCTCATGGAAGCATACAATAGCATCAATTACTCAAAATTTAGATCCCATGCTTCCAAGATTTGAAAGATATCCGCCTTTATTCTGAACTTTATCTTCGCAAAATTCCAGTGATTGTAGATCTGAAAGCAATATTGTCGAAAGGCTTTGGTCCTAGAAAAATTCGGCATAAAAGTTGCCGCTTAAATATGGTCGCGTATCGAAAAGAAACGCCGAGAAGGCATCCAGTACCCTTTCCAAAGCTTTCTTTCTGACGGACTCAACTTATCTAGAACCTCGTTCTACCGGAGAAAAGAGTGTCTCGAATTATCTCACAATAAAAATCACCTCAAAGTCTCTAAATGATCCTACGAGTCGAGTTCGACTAGATTTTCTCATCGCATATTAATGTAAGACTCATGCCAGACCATGTCGTGAGTTGAATTATGAATCATGGATGATCACTGGACCACCTGATTGTGAGAGCCTCACTTTCAGTGGTCTAAATAAATCCTTGTGAGTCACTGGTTATTTCAAGGATTCTGCAAAGCCTCAGCTGCACTTCATTAAGGATTCTTCAAGCTCTATGTGGTTTTGGTGACGTCTGTTCTTTTAATGCACCTATTTCATCTAGATAACTTGTCATAACTGCTCCTTAACCCTTACTTTTATGGAGTGCCTAGGTTCTTGAGTAGTTCGCGTCCTTCAAATTGGGAAGTGTTTCAATACAAGCTAAAGAAAAAAAAGCTTTCTTTTCTATCGCGATTTTCGCATGGGGATGTAATGTCTATGAGGATGAAGGGTCGCTATTCGCCCTCACTGTCATCTGATCATATCACTACCACCTCAAGCTCCTCAAAGCTTGACGATTCAAGTTAAATAAATAAGTAGGTAAATAAATAAATAAATAAATGCATAAATAAATAAATAGGTAAATAAATAGACAAATAAATGGACAATAAGTAGATAAATAAATGAATAAATAAATAATAGGCTTTGATCGGTCACATGAGGACATATTAAATTTTGAACGCAGGTCAACGCGCTTTAGCTTCATCCCTTCGCTCCCCTTTATTAAAATCGTTCAGCCAAATGATTCACTTTGGTAAATATTTTAAACGCTTTGCTAAGAACTACCTACTTTATTAATATGTTTCCGAACCGGATATACTGTGTATACCAACTTTTTCTACTAAAAAAGTCTCTTTACATGATAAACGGTGCTTCTTTTTTTTCTGTCATGTCACGACCAAAGTGATCCCCTTAGAAAATACTCTCTTTTTCACGGACTATGACTAGTGAGGTGGGCGTGGCCGGGCACCTAATTAGACGCTTGCCATGTCCAAACAGATTAAAACACGGAGAACTAGCGTAATCTTGAAGAATTTGCCAACGCTGCGCTAGCTCTTCATGTTTTAACCTGTTTGGACACCCTTGAGTGCTTGGCTACGCCCACCCCGCTAGTCATGGTCCGCGAAGAAGAGAGTATGGGCTGCATGAGTTGCTATAAAATTTTTGCAAAGTACGGCAGCAGAGTTTAGAAATACAAGGCGAAAATACAAGGCGAAACCTTGTAATGAAGGCTGCTTAGGCAGTTATTTTTATTCTCTGCTATTACTAGATTTCCACATCGACAATTCACTGTATAATTAGAAAATGGAACAAATTCAAGTGAAAATCGGTGTAAAAGTTGGCCCGGTATTCGGTATTTTATTTCACACTGTTTCGAATTTCCGCTAAAAGCTTTGTGTTGTTTCAATATTATATCATATTTCCTGCGTCTATATGTGAAAAGAGACACGAGGCTTTGAAAAAAGGACTCATAGAAACTTTCTGGTAAATCTAATATAAATAAATAGGATGGACAAAGAAACTTTAGCATTGTTCGCTAGGTTACCTCGATAAATCTGCAAGTAAATAAGGCGGAAAGCAAGCTCACCTATAATTTAGCGAGAATAATATGGGGTTGACAACAAATTATGCTAGAAAATCAGTTTTTTTCCTAATAAGTCGAGGATGGAGTTGATTGAAGCCAGTGACCAGCTCCAAATTTTGTTCTTTCCTGCATCTGTCTTCTTAATAAAGCTCTATTCCCAGAAAAAGAGCGACTTGGATTTTAGAACCCGCAAGCTTGGCGCTATCTATCCATTCCAAATGGCGACGAATTTCTAAGATGAGGTGACCCTTAGGTGCCCCTAATCCTACCCTAAAAAAACAATGACAAGAGTAACCCTGCCTGGACTGTACGATTTTTAATAAGTTGGGAACTAAATGTAGAACCTTTGACGCAGTTGTCTAAAAAGTCATTTTTTCCATGGTGTTGCTTAGAAATCTGCTCTGGAAAAATCCTGTGTTCATCATACGCAGTGACATGGCCTGTCCCGGCCACATAAAAGACGACTTACAAAGTGAAGGAATTTCGAGGATATTTTTAAAAAAATAAAATTTTCAAAAAAGCTCCAGAACTTGGCTGCTGTACTAGTAGTAATCTCTGTTATGCAGTTGTTGTTAGACCTTACCAAATCACTGGAAGAGAATGAAGGAATATTTGCAGCGATACCTTGACCAAACTTCAGTGTCAAGCGAAAGCTTGCGACCAGATGCAGTGTTTTCTTTTTCAGTTGCAAACTAAGGTATCTGATTTTGCATGACGTTATTTTTGGTAAATATTGGCTGGAGAGCAGATATGGAAAAGAGCATAACGAGCTATACATCTATGTTCTCGTTCCTCTAACCTTCTGTCAACAGTGCAGGCTCATTATGTTTGGTACAGAGCTTTCAGATTATCGTTGTTACTCTCTTCTTACTCCATTACTTTGCTTTCGCTGGGGTGGTTCTGAACCAAGGCAGTCGATCGGTAAGACAACGACAACAGCTCACGTGAAGATCACCTGGATCTGCCTCGCTATGCTTCGCGTGGCCAATTCGGTGTGAGCTCACGTATAGGGGGAGTTCGCCTGATAAGTGCGCCAGTCGTCGCTCAGCATCATGGCACGCGGACAGCACACAGATCAGCTGTATCGATCAAGATCACGGTCGATCACGGTCCTCCCTGGGAAATATTTAGTTTCTTTTTACAGAAAGTCTGCTTAACTACTAGTGAAGCCCAGTGGACTATTAGATCTAACTAGGAAAATGCCACAAAATAGAATAAATTGAAGCAGTAGTGGTCGAAGTAGGCTGTTACGACCTACTCCTTCGGTCTGTTGAACATGCATAACAGCTGTATGAGAAACGGTTTTTAAGACTTACCATTAGGAAAATCGATCGCGGCTGAAGCTATGGTAGGGATGTTGATAACATCTGGGTCTACCTTCTTGACATAAAATGAAAATGAGACCTACTATTTCTACTATTAGGTTGGAACGAAAGTAATGAGCCCTAGCTTTGAAAAATCATGACGTTATTTCTATGAGAGCAGGAAGGGAACTATTTCGTAGTACATCAGAGGACTCTTTCCTGCATCCTCAGAACTGCGTCATCACTACCTCATCGTAGTCTTCCCCTAGTATGGCAACTAGCTTCGTCTCCGACAAAATTCATCTTCGACATTTCCAAATTTTCCTCTTCACCGACGGCTACTCCGCAATAGCAGCTCACCTAAACTCGAAGAACAGGGTCAAGCGTACCGATGCGACTCACCTGCCTCTAAGACGACCCCTCCCACCTTCTGAGCAGGGGTTTTCGGCCCCCTACTGTGGGTGAAACAAACACTTGAAACAGAAAAGCACAAAAATGTTAGGGCTAGGAAATGCAGAAAATGCCGCCAGAACTAGCTAGAAAACGGCCCACCAACGCACGGCGCGGTTCCGTTGAAAAATGAGAAAAGTAGGGTGTACACAAACTCTATTAACTTACTGAAAGCGGAGGAGAAGTGAGCAACATTCTATATTAGATGAAAGAAGAGGATCTGCACTATCGTAAAGACTAAGCAATGCTTCAGAACATTCTTAATAGTAAGAACACTGCACGCTCAAACATCGCTATTTTCTGAATTTTAAAAAAAAGTAGAGGTAAGAAAATCGAGAGCAAATTTCCCCAGCCGTGAGATTTTAGGAAACTTTACATAGCATCGGAAACTAGAAGACTTCCTCCAACTCTGCTTGGAATAGCACGGAAGTCCGACTCCGTTTTCTACAAATTAAGTTGATGCGACGCAAGGTCAGTTTTGATGCGACTCTTGGCTTCGGTCGCGTCTCAGTCGCATCAAATTATTTCCCTTAAAAAGGATGAACTACAAGGTCTTTTTTAAGCATCAGAATAGGGCTACTCCTCTAGTTTCTCCTCGTATATAGTGTTTCCTGAAAGCTTACAGTGCTAAGCGAATAATCACCCTTTTTTCGACCATACTTTTGATGAAAATCGAACATTACCAATGTTTGTCGTTGTGCAGCTCTCCAGGATTTGAGGCTTCTGGCAATTCTTTTAAAAGGTTCTATAGAGTGAATCTTCTTCTTTGGAAAGGTATATAAAACTCATGAGTCTGTTTCCTTTTTCGAGGACTTATGCATGTTTTTGTGAACCCTAGTTTTTCCATTTCTCAAGAGTTTGTGCGCTCCACGGGCGTTTACGTGCTGCAAGGACAAATGTTGTGCCAAGCTAAAATTCGAAATTTTTCATGGTCGTACCGCGTAGCCTCAGTGCTTACGGAAGGTTAGCAGTCTCTTCTCTTTTCTGACGTCACTGCGGCTCATTATTAGGGTCGCCGTCGTTCCGAGGGTTTCGAAAAAAAATTCTGGACGGAGGGAAGTTTCAGTTGCAAGGGATTGAAGGGCTATGGGCTAAAATTTGTGCGGAGTGTTCTCCCCACATCGCTGCTTCTTCATTTGATCCTACATCAACTCAACGGCGATCCCCTTCCCTCGAGCGACATCCCACGTCGACCCCCCGTTGCGACTGTCGCAACTACGCTTGACCCTGTCGAGGAATTGTACGGCGTAGGCATTGTATCTTACGTCACGGTGAAGCGCTGTTCGCCAGGTTCAAGAAAGGAGACTATTCCATGAAGAGAGGTCAGGGCGGCCTCAACTTCCAACCCCTCTCCTTCTTTTAGGCCGGCATCGAGTGTCTATCCGAACACTGGAAGAAGGTTGCGGACTCCGACGGTGCTTAGCTTTGATCCACCCTCTTGTACGTTTTTGAGAAATTGCTTAAAAATTCTAGGTAAAAAAGGCTTATTACTTTCTTCCCAACCTAGTAGTTATATTTAGCATAGCAGTTCTAATGTGAACTGGATTCGAAGAATAGTTCAGTGCAGCTATATGAATAGCCAAGTGCTGCTACCGAAATTTTTCGCTCACCCACGTATTCCCATGGCTTGGAGGTTTAGCTTTCCGCCATGCTAATATTATCCCCGATGTCTACTATCCTCGAGACGCTAGAGGGCGTACTCGTCGCTCCGCCCATGGCTTTTCGTCATCTCGCCAGATGTGGCTTACGGCTGTCGGTTTTTGTGCATTTTGGCTCGTCTAAATTTCAATCTGAGGTTTTTCGGACACTTTTTGAGACGTTTCTTTTCCTTCTTTCGAAATAAATTGCGTCTTGAAATTTTGATTAGGTGGGAATGCAATTTGAGATCGTATCCCTTCATCAAACTTTCGTGCCTGGCCATCTGTTGGGATTTGCAACTACCTATTGAGCTCAAGTGTTCACTAGCACCCATAACCTTCTGAGATACTCTGCTAAAGTTGAAATATTAGATTTTCCTGTTTTTTATTTTGTTACTCACTAAGTGACTGAATAGCGACGTAGCAGAAATGAACTGTGACGTCACTATTCAATCACGCGGTGAGTAACTAAAAACAAAAGTTACCATTAGGATGCGCTCTCGTTTATCACCTGCAGCATATTTTAATACGTCTTAGATATTTACTTCACATCTCCATTCAGCTGTTTTCTGAGAGTCCATGCCTTTCATAAGGGATGGTTATCATCAAAATTTTAAATAGAAGTGATTATTTGTGCACATTTTCAGCTGCTCTGTTTGAACTTTTGATATTTTTCCCGTCTATTTATCCTGAAAATTTCAAGGTTTTATTTTTCGCCGATTGTTGCACAGGAATTATTTGAAAGGAAGATATCGTAGGTAGATGGGAACCCAGCACAGTAAATGTACTGTACCTCTTCGAAAAGGTGCCTCCGGGGAAAATGGGTACCGTATTCTTACTCAGGAGCCCAAATAACCGATCTATGGAGGTGATTCGGAGATTTTGAGCTCCTATTGTAATTCTACCGTAATTCTACGAAAAACAGGCTACGATAAAAACTGAAAACTGAATATGATTTTCGTAGCCAGCGAACCAGACAACCTCTGTTTTGGTGTAAATCAAATTTTAAAGTTTTTAAAGTGCAGAAACTGGGACAGTACTCAACTTCCCACCCCTTTTGTCTTTAGATAAAGCAGAGATAAGCGCTGACAGCAAATCCTCCTAGAAATGGAGCCGAGTACTTGTATAGTAATATACATAGCTACCGTAGGTCAGTAGAGGGATATCAGTTGTTAATTTTTGGCAGAACTTCTTGAGCCTTTCACCCTAGGCTATTATAGTTCGGCTCCGTCTAGCGCTAGCAGATTGAGCCAGCACCATTGTATTAGTATGCTCATGGGTTCAGTAGGCTTTTCCTCATCAAGTTTTTTTTTGAAAACCAGAAATTATTTTGCGGAAACTCTTTTTATTTCTCGGAGGATCTGCCTTTATAATAAACAAGTTTTTTTTAGCTGAAAATAAGGTAAGAAATATGTTTTTGACGAGTACGCTCTGCCGGAGAACCAGAACATTTAAGCATACGAGAGTGGAAAATGAAAATCTCTCTTTTGGCATAAGTACGCCCAAAGTTGCAAACTCTTATAAATCGTTCGCATAGGAAAAATTTTTAATAAGGAAGAGCTACGCACCTTTGTTAAGTAATGAAGAATTCAAACATAAATTGCCGCACTTTCATTCCCCTGAGGACTAGGTACATTTGTGCATTCTTTGAATTGTCAGACGTAATGAAGCGCTTTTTAATCAAACCTTGGCGGACAAAAGCTAAACAAATCTAGAGATAAAATAGACTTTATCTTGGCTCGCGGAATTATTCCGGCAAAAAAAGCATTTCAAGTGTTCAGTAGGAATTTGTAGGAGCTACGAAATATTTGTAGTAATGATCGTTCTAATCCAAACTCAGAAATCGTTTACCGCTGATGTACTGTCCCAAAAATTGTATTTTAAGGCTAGGCAGCGCCTGTGGAATTCCAAGACAATTCTGTTCTTTTTTGTCTTTTCTCTGTGGTTAATCCATGAGGTTTTAAAGAAATTCAGTATCGCAGGAAACCTTCAGATCAAGCCTCTATCATCTCAGAAATGCATTGATGTCCTTAGTGTTCACTCGTCATTTTTCACACCTTCCCGGTGCCGTAGCTCTCGAATTTGATTTGCATCTATATGCCTTTAAAAGACGGCCCTTTAAAAGCCTGCCATGCCCCCAGTTCTTTGTTGAGCAAGCTTCCCACATTTAGCAAACATGGATTCCACAAGTTGTTGTGCATTTTCTAAACACCCATTCTATAGAAAACAATTAGCTTAATTGTTATCTAGCAGCATGTTTGCAGCCTGGTCACTATAAACACGTCATTTAAAGGCCGCCGACAGCAACATCCTGTCATCGGCAGCTTCAAAAATCTGCAATTTTTGCAGCTCTAGAGCCTATAACATAAAAATCGGCTTATAATGCCTTGAACCCTGCAAAAGACAAAATGCTTTAGGTAGAAGTCCTTAACACTCGTTCGTTTTTATAGAGGCTTTTACATTTGGTTTAGGTCTTGCGCGCTTCGATACGTAGCAGCTAAAAAGTATTGAATAGAAAGAAGTATAGATGGGAAGTTCCCGCTAAGATGACTTACGGATTTTTTTGCGTGGTAGTTCATTGAGCGACTAAAGAGAAAGATCACCTTTGTAATCTGTCGACTTGGCAAAATGCATATATAGTTCGTTCGTAGGACCTGCGACGGGTGGACGCGGGACCTTGCTGCTGGTTGCAGACAGTACACATCGAAGACGTTATATTAGCACGACTAGATTACAGAGCCTAAAGCACAATCCAGTTGCCTGGATGTATGATGCTATACTTAGGATACTAAATCTGTCCAACCTGACATCTACAATGCGTACCGTCTGCAGTGCACATTTAGACCCTGCTCTACGGAAGTCCAGTGAAAGGACTGTACGGCGAATACTTACGTTCTCTTCAATGATAATGCAGCAAATTTGGAATAGAGCGGTTGATATGGACGAGTTATAGGCTCTCAATACCACCAGAACTCATCTTTTTATAGGGGTGAACATTACTGTTAAAATGGCTGTTAAGGCAGCACCCATCAGGCAGGCAGGCATCATGCTACGAACGGATTTCGAGATTCAGGTAGTTTATGAACCGTCGGTGGCTGAATAGACAAAAGCCCAAGTAAGAGCACCGGAAACCTATTCGTTGCCGAAAAAATGACAGAAACGTCTGTCTGGATGGACCGGCTACGAATGACGTGAGACGAGTTATCTTCTCATTCCCTGCCGCGTCGGGACCATAGCACTCAGTTGCCGACGAACCTCTGAACTGAAAGGCGAAATCGAAGGAAAATGCTTCAGTGTCGACAAGAAACAACAAACGTAGCATATATAACAACTGATACCGACCATTTATGTGAGAAACGTCTGGAAAAAACAACTGATACGAGAAGAATGGGCTTAGGGAAGCCTCGGTCGACGTTCATGTTCAGAGGGTTCAAAAACACCTCTTGTCTTCAAAAAAAGAACTAGTGCAGTTTTTAGCCCGGGTACTGCTTTTGGCCACTTTGAGAAAGTTCTATTCCCTTAATTGTGGCTTTTTATTAAAATTTTACGGATGCTCATATTTAGTACGTAGAGCATTCTTAGGTTGGTTATCAGCCATCTAATCAGCAATTTTCGCTATAAGACAGTGCACTCCGGTAATTTTGAGCGCCTATAACTCTTCCGTATACTAAATTTTTCTATGTACATTCTTTTTTTCGCGGACTAATACCAGTGAGATGGGCGGAGCTAGGCAGCAGACGGAGCGCTGCACGTGTTTAAATAGCTTAAAGAATGAAAAGTTTCATATGCAAATGAGCTCCTCAGCATTAAGCCAGTTCCAGCTGTTTGTTCAATTTGAACGTGTGGTGTTCCGATAAATGCCTTGTACCGCCCACTTTACTAGTCTTATTCGGCGAAAAACAATATGCCGTGTGCCAAATCATCGCAACACAACGCAAGTATGACCTCTCTGAAGGCCATTTCTAAAGCGAAGATCTCACCTTTCCTGTAAGTTTTGGTTCGTTTACAAGTCTGCAAGCAGTTTGGAAATGCCCGAAGTACATATTTCTCCGTTCTATCTATGCCGTTTGTTCTCATCACCTTCTTCAGTAGCTGAAGTCTTGATAGAGAAATTCTTCCAATTTTGGAAAGATATGGCAATCTTTTTGAAATTGGAGCCCCTTGCTCTTTCATATCCAGATATATGCAGTACTCCAAAAATAGCATTCTTTTCTTCGCAGAAATAACAAACGACCATTATGTCACGTCACATGTGCTAGGTCTGCTGACGTCCGAATCCTTGAGTATAACGCGCATAAAGCACAGGCAATTTCAATGTTTATGCATGTACGTATATCCAATTCTATGAAGAACCAGAATCCGACATCTGCAAGAGAACAATGCCATTACTCACCATTACTGGTAATCCTTTCATTAAACAAAATGAAAAAGGCCTATGGAAGCTGGGCAGCGAGGCCCGTCGTTAGAGGCCCTTGCATCACAAAGCAAAAAACATGTAATCAAAAATCGACTCTAGAGAATACGCCAGCGCTTAAAAGAGTTCGAAAGGCAATTTCTGCGATCCTGTCATCAATGATCAGTTCTCTTCATGGAGGAGCAAAACTGGTAGATTTTAAGGTTTCAGTGGAAGGTGAGTGTTCTTTTTCTCCGCTTCATAATTTCAAGAAATTTCATTTCTGGACACATTTTAGAAATTCCGCTTGAAGGCAGCACTTACGTTAAAACACGGTAAAAAGAAAAAACATATAACAAATGGACAAAGAAGCACCTGATAAATTGTTTTAGCAAGAAAATTTTACTAGTTGTAGATGAGAAACCTATGAAACCAAGTCAAAAAATAAAGGACTTTTTCGAAAAATGGGCCAGGCAGTCGTCCGCGCAGACGTTGCCCTAGAATCGACGGCTATCAGCTGAGCGATGAAAATATGACAGTTTCTTGGGCATCCTAGTTATACCTATGAGAATTCTATGTGATCCAAATGAACTCCTATTCAGCTCCTGCTAGGCATCTTATACTCCAGCCAGGGAATTCACAGAAAATCTTTTCCAAAGTTTCTCGATCTGGCAATATTTCATCGGATTTGGAAAGCGCGATAAGCCGACAGAAAACGCGCTCCACTAAGAGGGCGTCGGACCGCCTGCTTTAAAGACGAATTTTGAGTTTTTGACGGGACCTGGAAAACCCGCTCAAAAATGGGTTGCAGTTCAAAAATCTCGCCTCAAAAGCTATTCCTGGCGGAAAAAAATCCTCTCAGAACGCTCGCTCGCGATTTCGCGGACGAGTTTTGCGTTTCGTGGCGCGTTTTTCGCTGTAGTCGTCTACCATCTTAACAGCAAGGAAACGGAAGAACCTTACAAACCCACTAATACCCAGCCGGTTACAGCACCCTAACTAGTGTGCAAAACTAAATGGACGATCATCCACGAAATCGCGCAGAGTCTTCTGGAGCGATTTTCCCGATTAGGAATAGACTTTGAGCCGAGAATTTTAAACCTCAACACGTTTTTGAGTTTCTCTTTCAGAATCCGACGAGAACTCAGAAAGCGTTTTGAGAGTGGGTGCTGCCTTTAAACTGCTAGGTTTCTACTAATTTTTTTTTCAAAAATTGTGAAGTTGATTCAGCGGTTGTACTTCAATAAAATTATTTCTACTCTTTATGGCTCGAGAAAGTTTGCTATGAATTCTGGCTAATTTTGCAATCTTCAGCTATAGATTATAGTTATTTCTCAAACCCCAAGAAATTGTTATGACCTTTTTTCCAAATTTCTTGTAGTAGATAAGTTAGTGCCATTATGGAGTGTAGATTAGGGTTACGCAAGTGTAATACAGAGTTAGTTTACTGTGTACTCTAGAATTCAGGTTGCAGTTTGACAAAAATTACCTATGTTACTGGTGAAACGCCTTTGAGCGCTACTGTGCATTCCTTTCACTGTTTTATTTTTATTTTTGAACTTTCATGAGCTTCTTTTGAGGCAAAAAATTGCCGTGGACGTTTTTTCCCGAGAAGCAAACGCGAATAAAAAACCTTTTTATCCAAATAGAGCTTCATGTTGGGGTGCAAGAGGGCAACAGCTTAAACTCTTAAGGGCATCCTTGAACACTAAATTATCCTGCACCTTCATTCGCCGTGACACAGCCCAATTGATCGATCCCGGATCGCAAAAGCGGGAGGGACACAAAGGGTCATCCCTTTGTGTCCCTCCCGCTTTTACTCTACTAAATGCAGGGATTTTTATCTAAAATTAGTATCCTTTATAACATCAATCGGAGTCTGCGTGCGCAATTCCGAGCATTATTGATTAAGCTCGAACTTTATAGAAATTCCTGAGAGCGCATTTTCATGCTGAATTTTTCCAATGATGTTTTAGAAGTTGTGAACGTATTTGCACATTTTAGGAGAGATTAAGCTCTTTTTCATAAGCCTTGCAAGCCTGGACCATTTCGAAGCAATTTAAATTTATTCTCTTCACGAGGGAAATTTCAAAGCCAGTTTGCAAGCTCTACGGATTTTATACGTGAATTCTGATTAAAGTATAAGGAGGGAGTATCTGTTTAAGCCAATGTACTACACCTGAGAGAGCAA
>KN551106.1:3254-16426 GCA_000797555.1 Oesophagostomum dentatum | reverse complement strand
AAAAGTTTTTTAAAAAGTTTTTCTAAACTACCCAGACAGTAAAGCCGGGAGATCGGAGGGGATCGCCGGCAAACTTGAGGCGTGATCCTTTTCGGTTTTTTGGAGATGGTACATTTGGCAGGAAGTTATATGTGGCTAACCGTCCTATTGGAAAAATTTTGTTCGCTTTGGCATTTTACGTAAGATTGGTCAAAAATTTTGCTTGACAATGTAATTGTCGGAAAACTGTATGTGACTGTTCATCTTACTGGCTAAGATGGTTGTATGGCGGTACATCTGACAGGAGAAGTTCTTTGATTAGCATTTTTTCTGGGCTTCCTCTTTTTTCTGGCCATTCTACGGAGTCGTCGAAAAATCATGTTTGGTAATACATTTACAGGAGAACATGCATGACTAGATAGTTTCCTGATGCTTGATTATATATTTAGCAACAGAATGTGTTGGCAATAGATAGACTTTGACAAGCGACGTGAAGTCGGAACGCTAGGTCAATAAAGGCACGTTCCTAATAACCTGGATTGCGATTCATGAAAATTTGGTTCGGCTAAACAGGCTAGCCACCATGGTTTAGAGTGAAGCATTGATTTCCGTGGTTTGCCTATCAGACAAGAACAGTGGATGATTAGGGAGTCGATATTGATTCCAGTCATTCTTATTGAGTTTACGCTAACGTGGTTAACCATACCAAAGTTTCATGAATCACAGCCTTGTGTGGCACAAGAATAACACCATTCACTAGTTGGCAATAGAGTTTGGTGATGTAAGATGAGATAAAAACTCTTCAGCAAAGTAAGGGGGCTTGTAATTGCACGTAAGTGGCCGAGTGGACATGTCAAAGGACTACGAAGCAGGATAAGTGAGATCTTCGTAAGTTCGAATCCAGCAAGCAACGGGAAACTTCCGGTATTATAAAAGAGATGAGCTGCGAGAAAAAAATAGTGCAGCCGTAGCGCTAACTTCAGCTTTTGCTATCTGTGTATTTTTGCAACTTTTCGAAAGAATGCAGTACTAATATGAAATCGCCCCGCTCGCATTAACTGGCGACAAACCGCGGATGTTGGCCCGTTTGCCTGATGAAGCATCGATTATCATCGCATAACGTGGCAGATCTAGACGGGAACTTTCTGCATGCAAAGATCACCGCGATCGCTACGATCTAGCAATAGAGCCGCAGGCTTGTATGGCGGCACAAGGGCGAGAGGGGCATGACGATGCAAAAATCCGGGGTACATTTGGTAACACATTTTCTGAGGCTTGTGTAGCAGAAGAAAGATGGGCCTGGTTTGCTTATATGATTTGCAAGCTTATTTTCTGGTTAGGAAAACAGCCTTTGTCAAAGGTGTTGCGTCAGACATCAAAGCTGGGTCTTCTGGTAGACTTTATCGGGTCATTGGATCACTCTAGACTTGCTATTAGTGCTTAACTGGATTTCGCTGGATGAACGCAAAATCGAGTCAGGTAACCATTTTCTGTGTGGGTGTAATCCCAAAGCAAACATTTTTATTAAAACCATTTCGTATTTTCACCTGCTTTCACCTTCTCCTAAATAATTTAAATGAACTACCAAAAAGCGATAGCATAGCGACCGGAAGTATCTGAACACCACATATTTGGGTTTACGATTGTTTTTTTAAATTTTCTCGGACGTAATTAAACATGATGAAGTTTATGTACGTCTAAGCTAACTAAACGAAGTGTTTTACGAGCGCAAGAGACTCGCCGAAAGCGTAAACGGGAAAAGTTGTGACATTCAACGCTGAATGTGCCCAATTTTTCAAAAGAAAAATCTTTGTCATTACTGATGAAGTACTAGAGTTGCTCTAAGCCTGGTTCACTCTCTTGACCTCTAAAGAATCTAGGGTACAACTCGACAGAGTGGCGCTGTCAAGCTGCTCCAGGATTAACTCGCGCTGGCCTTCTACTAAATAGCTCGCAAGTCTCCGCTTGATTGGCGTACCCTAGGAAAGGAGATGAGGAATAGCGTGAACATGCAAAAATTTGTTCAAATATTTCTGAGCGCTATTGCATACATAGTGCTGCAACCTACGGTGACTTCTGTTTCGATAAGTACGTGTTTTTAAAAGATCATATCGTACGATTCATTTGCTCTTTACTTTTTTTGCATCCCATGTAACCAGTGCACAGTACGATTTGGTAAATAGTAACCAAGCACAAAATAAGAAAAAAGCGCGAGCCTAACACTGCTTCTACCTCTGTGCCTGCGAGGTTGTTAATGATGGACTTTGTTCTTTCAGCCTGACGTTTCGACCTTCCGTCGTTTTTTGAGGCCTAAAGCGGTGTGATTTAAACCTGTGCAGCTATCCCATCAAGTATCTCATCTCTCTCAGTCTGTTCTCGAGTGCGAGCCTAAATTTGCGACATTGGGGTTACATGTCGAATACCCCTGAGCTGAGTATTTCCTTATATCTTTCGTGAAATTAAATGAGTGACGATGCAATGATTGACGGTGCGACTATCACACTGAGTAGAACTATAGCTCTGAAGTCGATTATCCCGTTTAGCCATTTAGGCGCTATTTATAATTCGAGGGACCCGTCCGACAACCGGATGCTACTGCAATGTTACCGCTTCACTGCTACCTTTTTCCACCTGCCCAAACTAATCAAGATTAGGCTCCCCGTCGGAGTTCTAACTTGCTTTGGACGCATGCGGCTGCCTGGGTCCACCCCCTTACTTGTCCTAGCCCTCGACAAAGGGGGTGTGCTTGCTTGGATAAACGCATCGCGCGACGTCGGATTGCACGGTTTTCGTCCTGCAATATACGGTGGGTTTATCGATTGGATGACGAATTCCTCGAAGTGGAAATAACCTCCTATCAGTTAGATTTTACACCTAGGAGAGATACGCTTGATAAAGCAATAAACGCATTTTTCACGGCAAAGTGATACAAACTTGTCTGGGTACGTGAACGCTACTATCGTTAGTTTTGTAACTAAAATGTAACTAAAAGTTTTTCAACCCCTTGGATAGTAGTTCTCTCATACTTCTATTTTCTTTCAATTTGCTTTGCCAGCGAGTTGCGAAGGACATGAATGCTTGTGCGAGACACACCCTGTAGTGCATTTAACAACACCTGCATGGCTGTGAAGATTGTGAGGCCCTTTGCCTAAATGGTTTTCAAAGTCGTTACCTCTATTCTCTCCGTTTCATTTTGTGTCGGAGATATTCTGATGTTTTGCATGCGCCCACGGCCGGTGCTAGACCAGTGTAGAGCTACTCCTGCAAGCGCAGTTGGGTGACGCTAAAGCCGCTTGCATAGTGCGCGACATCGGCGAGTTCGTAGTGTTATAGGGGTAGTCAAATGTCTGCATGGTAGCCCCTACAGCACTGACGAGCTCGCCGAGCGAGAAAAGTATGATTGGGGCTTTAAAGAATACGGGGCTGCGAAGCAGCGCGAGCTCGCGGCGAGTTCACCGCGGCAAAACTCGCAAGAGGGTCTTTCAGAGTGGGCGAGCCAGCGAGCTCGCCGCGAGCTCCTTCAGCGAGCTGCGGCAAGAAATGGTCGGGAGCAATTTTGTCGTTGGCAGCAAACACCGCGAATGGTGGAATTCGCTTGGCGACGAGTCGGTGTCACGCCCCCTGTTGCCGCCGGGCGCGAGCTCACCGAGCTCGCCTCCTCTGAAAGGGGCTTTACTGGTGGATGGCCTGTAGAGCGATCTAGTTAGGCTGCTAACGTCGTCCGCCCCCTTCCGCGTCGACCGCCAGCTTATGTGAAACTGCAGAATGTGGAGCGAGGATCGAGACCAGGACAGGCCACCAAAACAGTCATACCTGGTCTCCAATGCCAAGTGAGGCGGCTGGGGCCACCCAACCATTGTTAGAGACGGGGGCTGTCTCGGATAGCGGCTGCATCCCTTTTTTGCTTCTTTGTCCTCTGTGAGAAATTCTCTTTTTGTTGAGTCTTGTGTAGACTAATGCTTGTTTTCCGCCGAAGCCCTCTACAGCTCATATTTTTTAATCGTTGCTTGTCGTTGAATAAATTCATTTTCTTTTTGCTCCTTTGTGGGCATCGCAACGCTGCCAGTTTAGGACCGTTCCACTGCAAGAATACGGTCATCAAATGAGGAAGAGGGGAAGCAGGCAAACCTCTCCGAAAGCATAACCTCCGACAGTGAGTGTGGAAGGGATGTCTTGAAGATCTCTGTAGTACTATCAGTCGCAGAGATCACAACATGTTGCCATGCTACGAAAAAAGCAAGTAACTACCATTTCTACGAAGGAACAGCCCATGAATGACGGCGATGACCGGGCTCAGCCTGAAGTCGTTTTTAAAGCAGACGAGCTTCTGGAGAGCAAATTCGTCATACACTGTGAGTGTCAAAGAAGAAAAAAGCTTACGTCTTTCACGAAGAATGTCTGAAAGATGTCGCCATTTAGATCGACGAACAGAAGGATCGGCATTGGCCGAGGCAGGTTTCTGTGCACTCCTACTCATGACTGGTTTGGCAGAGGTTATATCATACAGTGAGTTGCTTTGTGGTGAGTTCTTTGGTGAACCCTTGTTGAATTGATCAAAATTCTTACGTTATTGAAGTATTTGTACATAGCTGTCTCGTATGTAGAAATGTTACAGCTGGTGTTGCCGCTCAAAAGCCTTTGCTTAGCAAAAACGCAGTTTGTTAATTGGACTAAACTATTAACCTACAGATAATTAACGGATGCCTTCACTACCGGACAAGCCAGCCGTCGATTAACGGAAAGAGTGGCCCGAATCTTCGGTATTGAAAGCATTGCTTGCAAAATTCAAATCGCAAGGCACAGGCCATACTCACCCGAAATGGAGACGAATTTTAGAAAAAACAATGCGAAAATGAAGCTAATACGCATGCATCAGTTAGGTTCTTTCTAGTATGATCTGCTTCATCAGTCAACGATAAGGTTCATGTTGAATTTGAAACATTATCTGATGAACTAGCGGCTCGACCCAATTCAGGCTATTTTGGAGTGCTGCAGCGGCAAGCGCCAGCGGTACTGTGACAAGTGGAATGCGGAATCGAAGGCTGTCGCTGGACGCGATGTCGCGTTGCCGCTGCGGCAAAATTCCCCTGACCATTTCTGTCACAGGAGCCGCGGCGGCGTCGCCCTGCTCCAAAATTCGACCGCTCCGCCTGCAACCGCAAAAAATGCATGAAAATGCGGCAGGCTGCGGTAAAATCGCAGCTTTCCGCGCTTTCACTTTGGCGGTGCCGCGGCCTGTGCGTAGCGGTTGCGATTTTCGCGCCTGCTACACTCTGAGGTAGCCTTCGCTGGGGGTACCTTCAGATGCCTGTCGGAGAAAGAAGATTCTGCTGGTGCGAGAAATAAGCAAATAAATGAACAAGCAAGTAAATAAATAACCAAGCCTCCACGACTTTTTCCAAGATCTCTCGGGAACTCTGCAAAATATTAAATGAGCACTACGAGACCGGTACGCTGAGAATTCGAGTAAAAATTTATCCGTCGCATCTCTCCGAAACTTAGATTACCCTCAAAACTGGAAAAAATTACCGTGGACGCTGGATTTACGACAGATCTACAAGATCAGTTTCTGAGACCAACGCAGACTTTAACTTCCTTGCAAGCTTTACAGAAGATTGTTGGAAATGTCTTTTGACAGGAAATTTAAACGCAGCGTCCACGAAAAAAATCACCTAATTGTTATTTGAACGTGAGAAACTTGACTTGTAGATTTCAGAACCACAGTCGAAGACGAAAATTTTCGCAAAAAACCCTTTTCGCCGGCTCTCGCAGTGGCCCCTTGACTAAGACGAGATCGCCTCGCTGCTTCTTGCCGTAACAGACAACATGAAGAAAGCAACTAACAAGCCTGACGTGTTAACAGGATTTAACTCGTATGTGGCTACTCAGGCAATTACACCGGAAGGCGCGAGGAACAGTTAACGTTTATCGGGAGCAATCAGTTTTAGGAGCAATTTTGAAAATATGAGTGATGATAAAAATCATTTGCAAAATGAAAACATAGTTCGCTAGAACTGCCTACGCACGAGTTGGAATTAAAAACATCTAATATGTGTCAGTGTATCGCTGCGTCTGTACTCTGTAAGAAAATGGCTGCTTAAATCCAAACGTTACATTGAGATCTCAGTGTAACGAGTGTGATCTCTCCTTTACTTTCAAGATTTCTTTTAGGATATTGTTTAATCTGTGCCGGAATTCTATTCTTCTGCCTATTCTTACAATTCTACTTGGGAGTTATATTCAACTGGTAAGCATGTCTATAGCGTTGAAGAAAAAAATTTTCAAAATTAAACGCAGGAATAACTCCGAAGACTGCCGCACAGGTGCCACCCCGATATTGGCACATGTGCCGACCCAAACGGGAGATTACCGTGATTTTTGTCTGCCTTGAACCAGACATCTAACTGGTGCCGGAGATGGGGCGGAACTGTGGCCATTCCTGGAACTTTACCGTTGCCACCACTGCAGAGGATGAACCGCTTCTATGAAATTGATCCATTATAACTCCGCGCTATTTAGTGTCAATGTAGAATTCTTCAGCCCTGCCGGAGCAGAGAATGGCAGCCGTCACAGAAGCTTTGCCACATCCAAAAATACTTGCACGATTCTGAAGCATTAACTTCATCGTGGAAATTCCAAAATCCCAACACTGTATCTAAAGTACAGCCTTGAGGAGCCTTGGTACTGCCACGACGAAGCTCATGCTTCAGAATCGTGGAAGTTGAAGGCCTGAGTAATCTCGCTTTTCAAATTTGCTAGCTACACAAACATACAGATCCCATTCTACCTCATTCCGTAGATTAGATAGGCCACTACAAAGCCTACAACAGGAGAATAAATAACTCATGACGACACGTTATCACTAGCAACAGATGACATGTTGTAGCACGTACTCTAATGTGGGGCCCATTACAGCACGTATTTCTCATGTGGGATTAAAGTGATGCTGTTTTCGGGTAGACCCCCTTGGACCCAAGAATTCCCGGCTTGTTCCGGATGCCGCTAAACTGTCGGAGGGCGGTAGGTGTGCCGATCCGCGACGACACCGGTGTCCTGTACAGTACCCCTTTCAAAGCGGGGTTTTTCCAGGTCATTTCCTGGAAATTTCCTGTAAATTGACGTCATGTGGGTGCGGCACCTGTGCGGTAATCTTCAGAGAAGAGCTGCATAGGATAGGACTGAACTCGCTGTATGGGCAGCTTTGAGCAAAAATCGCTTAGTGATGGTCTATGCTGTTGCTGAATTCCTATCTCATGCGGCCACTGCACTTTTAATTGTCTAGTGAAGGAAAGCAACGAAATCAATTTTTACAATATCTCTACTATCAACGAACAGACATAAATAACGCTCATAGTTATTGCAGAAAAAGTGCGTCTGGATGAAAAAAGGTCGCAAGGCGACATACGCTAAAAACGTCGTATAAAAGCTTTTCCACAAATTTGAAACCACATCTGAATAGAAGAAAGACCAGGACGAATTCATTATGCAGCCTTGCTCCACATCGAGGCGACTCATGATGGGACATGTGTAGATTGATCGGAAATACCAACTCGTTATCGTTGTTGTACTCCTATCTCAACCAATAATGGGCATAAAGATAGAGACGTTTGCAGTGCAACCTTTAAAAAAATTGTAAATCCTAGGCATCTTACATTTTCTGACCTTACTCATGCAGAACTCGGCCAGAAAAATTCGGTTGAAGTTCTCACGCGTTAGCATCACCCGCCGATTAAAGCAGCTGTATCTGACTATGCTACGATTCCGCCTTAGGTGCACTCATTTTTTCACTTAATGTATCGTCGAAGGTCTAGCGGCACAGCAGACGGTAACTAGATGTTCTTAACTTCTCAAAAAAATCAGTGCGGTTCTATGCCCAAGCTAGGATAACATCGATTCGAATTTCCACGAGGCTTCACACTACTATCATTCGGTCAATGACGTTTCGTGGAAGGATCTCTTTCAATAAATAATTCTATCATCTGTTTTATTTTCAGCTGGCCACTTCTCATATGTCATGCTTTCGAAGCTGGGGGAATGTTTATATGTATATTTACTTTTCTGATGTGTTCCTTAGTGCTTTCTTATCCAGCACAAATCGTTGTAACGCCATACAGGTGAGATTTGCCAAAGCCACTTCGTTGTTAACCCATAAGATTCGGTGGTATAGAGCAACAGAGGTACCAAATAAGTCTAAGTCTAGATTTCTGCAGATACCACATTTTTTAACTAGTGTGGTTCATGGCGTCATGTATTCCATTTACAATCTTTATGACTGTAACACTTTTGTTCCAGAAATTCGCTGATGCTCACATTGTCGTCGAGTATTATAACATCGGTGCTATTAGCGACATTTGCCGCCTCGTCGTTCTCTCGTGGTCGAGAGGTTTGTGATGTTCTTGTAACAATTTTTTTTGTTTTATGCCATCTCGGGATTGGTTTGTGCCTAACATCATCACAGATAAAAAATACTTTTGAAAACGGAGGCCCATAGTCTTAGGGAAAGGTTAATAGTGTAAGTGTCCGTCTGGAAGGGTACGAGCGTAACTGTTGCAAGCCGTGGTTGTAAAGACAAAGCAATGAAGGTCATTGATAGTGCAGCATAGTAGCATGAAGGTTGTAGGTTCATAATGACCAAACATAATAATTTATGCTGATTCACTGCCATATACTCTCGTACAATCAGTAAGAAATTAGGTCGCTAGGTTATGGAAAACGATGCCAATAAACCATAGATTTTCACGCCAATTTAAAAAATTTCACTCGTAGAAACTCTACCAATGCCGTCTTTGCGGCAGCATTTTTTTCTCACGCATACAGGCGTAATAGTGGAATCTCTCGGTGAAAAAAAGAAGATATCACCATTTCAAGTGGGGCTTTAAAATGAAAGCGAGAACCATTCCAAAAATCCGATGCAACGTCTCCTCAGCTAGTGAGATTTTGAGAGAGTGCGTCTCTGTAATCCTGACTACCTAGGATTTAAACTATTTATTTAATGTGTGTACAGGATGCTTACACATGTCTACAATTAATGCAAAGAAAAATATAATACAAAAATCATCTCATTACAGTACATGTTCACCGAACAAATATGTTTGCTTCATCGTTCTAGATATTTGTCAATCACACCACCAATATTAAGCGTGTTCAGCGATTTCAAGTATTTTTTTTGAAAAGTTTATGTAATCATGGCCTGCTCTATTGATGGGGAAGTTTGAACGTTGACTAGACTTTGCATGGGGAATCTCCGGCTCAATCGTACAACCTTTGGTCACCGATAACTTCATTTTTATAAACCTATCTGCTTTTAGTTTACAACCACCAGTAACAATTTTATGAAACATGATTAAATCAAACTTGCGTCTTCTGGTTGCAAGAGTTTGAAGTTCCATAACAATGTTTCTTTGTATGGAAGATGGAATAGAATTGTAATCAAAATTTAATGATCGTGCCGTATAAAGCTAGACTGCACTCATTCCAATTTGTTAATAACTTTTTGTTTCGTGCAATTAAAAATCACCGTACCATATTCCAGTATAGGTCGTACGTACGAATTATATGCGCGTAATAATGCAGAGCTGTTTCTGGTTGACAGAGCTCTAAATATTTGATAAGTGATTGTTACTCCTTTATTTCCTATCTGTTCACAGTGCTTATCAAAAGAAAGTTCCTTATTCACAAAAACCCAAGGTCTTTTGTAAATAAGGAACTCTTTCACTTCTTCTACTTTTTCTAGTAAGCAGTCGTCAATTTAGTAATTGAATTTGGATTATTCTTTCCTAAGTATAGGACTTTCGTTTTTTTGAGTGAGATAGACCCCAATCGTTGGAGTTAGACCACTGCTTAACCAAATCAATAGCGTTTTGTAGTCTTACAGCATCACTATTTGAAGAAATTCCTGTGTACATTTTAAAATCATCAACATTTCAGTTGTGGGCATTCGAGGTCAGTCATACTGACCATCTTCGCCGACTTTTAATAGAAACCTTGGATTCGCTAGAACAATACAAACAAGAGCTCAGCTCAGCCAGTGAAGAAACAGTAAAATAACAAAAGCTGCGAGCAAAGAACAGAATTTAATGTTTATAGATTAACCATCTGTCATGTCATTTTTCATCGATGCTATGCTTTCATATTAGTGTGCTTGTTAATTACGTATGAGTGTATATTTAAGGGAACTGCATTCGTTAATAAATGGTTAACTTTTCCTTCAGCTGTAGAGTGAGGGACATAGATAACAAAAACACTGAGTAAATTTTTATTAGTAAACAATAAAACAGGATAAAATTATTAGCCTAGAATCACATCAATCATCGGATACCCGTTCTCAATCAACGCTTAGGTCTACTGTTTTCTGAAAATAAACCGTCTAATGGCAGCCGTTTCTCAAACACAGTTGACTGTTATTGATCCGCCAACAGGACTATTGAACGGGCCACTGGTCCATCTCAGCGTCTGACTGCAGGTAAGTGTCGATCCGATAGTAGTACCGCCAACCCTGAACACAACAGTTTTTGTCTACGTTATCTCTTTCAAACCTTATATATAAACCTGTTCTATAAAACAACACAAGCATCAATAAGTCGTGAATAATGTCAAAATTACCTGTATCCATTCGGGCAACCACTGAGAGTGTAACCCTTGCACCAGGTCACTGGATCAGCAGTAAAAGTTAGCATGACTCCATTCCCGGTGCGTACATTACTGCATGTTGTGCAGGCTAAATTAAATATTTCCATGAAAGAGCTGAAGTACCAGCAGCTAGGCGAATATCAGAAAAATTGCAGCATAGCATGTATTATATCGTTAGCAAAAGATTTCTTCTGGCAATATAGGCGAGAGATGCATACGTGCTTTACAGAGAATCTCGATTGGAAAAATTAACACCACATGAGGGTCATCAGGTGTAGTATATACAATTGACGTTTCGGTGCTGTATACGCCAAATTACGAGCGTTGGAGAACTTTTGAATTAAAAATTTGAGCTGCCGGTGACTGCAGCGATTTGAGGCGGTCGCGGGTGACTGTCAAAAATACCTCAAGCCACAGCCCCACGTCGTAATAACATCTGAGATAGGTATATACTTACGGAATAGACCACTTACGGAATATATAGCACGCTTGTTCTGTTACAGTCGTCTGCACACCATTGATAGTAGCCTTCCATTTACCGTCCACACATGTCATTGGAGTATTCCGAGCTCCAGGTGGCTCGAGAGTTACTACGCCCATGTCTGTGACCAGCCTGAATGAAAACTTCGGATGACTGGAAGCTATCGCAAATTCTCGAAATTTACCTGTAGTAGTCTGCGTTGCCGCATCTGGTAAGCAGTGTGCTGCATCCAGAGCCATCCGTACCCAATGCATTACCACGAGTTGGCGGAGGACCACTTGGTGAAGGTGTAATGGTCAATTCAGGACAGGTGCATGCTTAAATGAGCAACTAGTACAATCTACTACAAGGAGAGAATGCTGGAGTAGACCTACAAGTTTCACACTGAGCGACGTTGTAAGCGGTGCCTTGAGGGTCTACCCATTGTTGATTACCATTGCATGTAAGCGAAGTAACAGTCGTCCTACCAGGTCCGGCCGTCATTACTCCGGCACCACAGTATGCTTGTGGGCATTGTCCTAGAGTTTAGACACTGGGTTTTATTTGCGTCACAAAAATTGGGTAACTAAACCGGTTCGCTAGACTCACCATTAGTATTCGTCAGCACAGGAGTGCACGTAAAGCCGGAAAGACAGGCCATTCCTGTATTGGTTAGCGCAGGGCAAGTGTTGCAAGCTTAAATAAAGGTTCAAAGACTACCACTTTTTCTGCATTAAAACTTTCCTTCGGGAAATCCACACTTTTCAAGTTGCCTTAAAATTAGAAACTCACGAATTTCGCATTGGGCAGTGGTATAGGCTGCATTAGCGGCATCCTTCCACTGTGCAGTCGCGTCGCACGTCAACAGCGTAACCGTTGTTCTCGCAGGGTTACCTGTCATCGTTCCCTGGGGGCAGTAAGTCTCAGAGCATTGTCCTAAAATCATTATGGTAAGAGGAGCAACTAAAAAGTTTTCATTTGCGGAAGTTTTGAAAAAGTCACTGTTACAAATTAAGATTATATACCTTCACGTCGAAGTGCCGCTTCACACTCGAATCCTTTCGGGCAGGTCATGCCTGTGTTTGATAGGGCCGTGCAGGCTGTGCATGCTAAATAACGAGCCGTTAAGCAATAACAACTAGTGCTGATGAGCAACTAGAGTAATCCACTTAAAATGAGAGTGCTAGAGTACACCTACAAGTTTCACATTGGGCGACACTGTAGACGGTGCCTTGAGCGTCTACCCATTGTTGATTTCCATTGCATGTAAGCGAAGTAACGGTTGTCCTACTAGGTCCGGCCTTCATTATTCCGGCACCACAGGATGCTTGCGGGCATTGTCCTGTAGTTCAGACACTGGATTTTAGTTGCGTCACAAAAATTGGGTAACTGAACCGGTACGCTAGACTCACCATCAGTATTTGTCAGTACAGCAGTGCATTTAAAGCCAGAGGGACAGGTCATTCCTGTATTGGTTAGCGCAGAGCAACCGTTGCAAGCTTAAATAAAGGTTTAAAGACTATAGTTCTGCTCCTTACAATTTTCTGGCTCACAGGTTGTTAGGCCTAATTTTTAACTATTTTTGAGAATGAGCGCAGCCAGTCGCTTAAAACAGCATCTAATATAGGAGCCAGTAATGGCTATCCAGTAGCACGACGATCGCGACGTCCTTTGCATCGTCAGAGCATTCACGATACCAACAAACTCCCCCTTTGCCTACCGTTCATCTCAGATGAAGTCAGCACGGCTGTCCAGCAATGCATCCGACGAGCACAGCTTCAAGGTGGCGGCGGGGCGTTAGGGTCCGCCAGCCGGTACTAAGGCGCCTGCGGACCTTGTTGCCAGAGCGCGCTGGTACAATGCCACGCGGCGCGGCTGACGACGCCCAGTCTTCTGTTCACCGCACTATCCGGCTCGTCCGGCAGTTCTGCAAACGCGACGTCGTGCGGCGAATCGCGGCGAAATGCCAGGATGACCTCTAATTATGGTTCACCGTATATGTATTCCCGTTTTGATGCTTAGACCGACGGGAAACTTTCACTCACTGGAACTTTCAAGATGCAAAGAATTCGACTAGAAAAGGAAGTGTGAGAAGCTGTCAAAT
>KN551105.1:9693-26584 GCA_000797555.1 Oesophagostomum dentatum | reverse complement strand
AAATCACTGCCACGCCCCCCTTTTGCCGCCGAGCGCGAGCTCGCCGAGCTCGCCCACCCTGAAAGGGGCTTTACGGGCAAACTGCCGGTCTTTGCTAGAATTAAACAATACTGCTGCCACCGCCATGGTGCCCCGAATTACTTTAATCACATGTGTTCCACGCTCGTATTCCATTGGAATGTGACGCTGCATAGCCCAGTGCACTCATGCGCTGCAATGTAGTGAGGTTGAATGTGTCTATGGCTGTCGATGACCCATCTATGAGACTTTCTGGACCCACTTTTTTTAAATGAGCGCATGTTTAGGCCATTCCTATGATATTCCATGTGCATATCGCTCCAACATGGTGACGTTGGACATATTCGGTGCAGACCCTAGATCATCTAATGAATGCTAAGCACTGACGTTACCTCTCTGCGACGTCTGTAATAGCAGAGACATGAATTTTCTCTTGCGCTACACAACCTAGTGCCGATTTAAGCTATAAATGGAAATGCTGAATGTATGTGAAAGAACGTTTGGTACACCCACTGGAGAAGACAGGAATTCCCTATTCCCCCCCTCTCCCCTCCCCGCCCCCCGCCAGAAACAAAAACACTTTCGAAAATCTCTACTTTTAAAATTTTAGAGTTTCTTGACATTGTTGACGTTTTGTGACTCGGTGCAAACATGTGTCGCATGTGTATAAGCAGGCGATTAATCACGAATGGAACAAATTTCGCCCTTGTGCGATTACTTTGCAAAGAACAGATGAATTTCACAACATTTAGACAAATACACATAAACACACGTTTTCGCAGTTACAACAGGTGTTAAGACTTGAATAAGGTCGCTGTACTGGCACAAGAAGCTGTGCATATCTCTTCGATAGAGCCTCCTTGTACGTCTTTGATTCCACCATTCCCTGACTTTAATATCACGAGCGGATAACCTCACATGAAATTTGCAAAGCGATTCTTTCGCTGTGCTAGCACTGAAAAACATAAAGACGTCTTCCACGTAAGGAGCGGGCAACTGTTTTTTTTGAGTTTGAACACAGTCTTTTCCTCATTCTTTTATCTGCGGTGCTAATAGTGTGTCTTATTGTTGAAGATGAAAACAGGCGAGCTATCTGCGATAATAACAAAGTCAAACGTAGTCGAGGACAAATCGAAGCATGAGTTAATAGAAGAGTTAACTGGCATGAGTCGCTCAAGATGCCCAAAGCCCTTGCATAGTTCGCGAGTTCGGCGAGCTCACTAATGCTGGTCTGCCAGGCAGCCACTTGACTATCCCTATGGCAGTGTGAGCTCGCCGAGTTCTTTAGCTGTGAGTGGCCTTGTGAGTTGAAGCCCAATAAGTAAATTAAAGTGAGTGGATACAGCGTTCTTAAGACTCGTTAATGGAGGCTTTTTCAGATGTGTAAGAAGACGAGGAATTGATGATGAACAACCATTTGGCTCTTCAATTTTCAATCTAACCGGCCATGTCTGCATGGTTTCTACCGCTCTTTCACTTCTCCTTCTTGCGTAAGTATACCTCCGCAGCTCGTGCGCAGTATTAAGGGCCCAGGCCCACACAAAAATCAAAAAATCATGTCCTCTAAAAGCTTTAGAAGAGAACACCTAATCCGCTAAACACGAGCGGAACTTCAGAACCGAAATTTCCGCCCGCATTGTAGCAACCGTTTCACTCAGTTTTGGCTCCTTCTTGCGCAATGGTGTCCAAAAAGATCCAAAAATCACTGCATTTCGTTTGATTCACTGTACATTTTTTAGTTACTTGATATCTCTGATATAGAAGAAGTATAATAGGAAGACACATTCTTGAGTAGCCACGAGAAGATCGGGAATATGATTCTTGTTTAAGCAAAATCGGGGAAGGGTGTGGGGTTTATTATAATCAGTTCGCATACAGGTGCTATAAAGGAAATCTCAGTGATTATGAGGAACTATCTCCATGAGGGACCATCTCACGGGTGCCAGTATAGCTGTGACGAGAGTAGAGGTTGGAAATTTTCCCTGGAGCTACAAGCGACAAATACTGGATGTATAATATCCCACCGCTCCCTTGCTGCTCTCGCTGCAGTCTACATCCATCGTCACTTAAAGGCAGCACCCACGTTAAAAACGGATTTCGAGATTAAGGTAGTTTATGAACCTTCGGTGGCTGAATCGCCAGAAGCCAAAGTGAGAGCACCGGTAATTCACTCGTTGCCGAGAGAACGACCGAAACGTCTATGAACTGGGTGGACCATTTACGAAGGATATGGGACGAGATGTCTCTTGGATATGAGTGGAGCTGTACTAGCCTTGCATGTTCACGCGCTTGAGGCGCTAGGCAGAAAGAGCGCAACGAAATGGGAAACTCATCCGCAAAATCGCAGACGAATCTTTTGAAACGGTTTTCTTGGTCAGGAATGACTTTTGAACCAAGAAATTAGAACCTCACCCATTTTTGAGTTCGTCCTTGATAATCCACCGAAAGCTCGGGAAGCATTCTAAGCTTGAGTATTGTCTTTAAGAAAAAAAGTATTCCACAAAATGCGAGCGTTTTACAAGGCTACTCTGATAAGAGGAAAGTAACGATTTTCGAGTTAATTTTCATCTATTGTCGAAATTCAACATTTATTTCCATAAAAAACAGATACGCTGCTATCTTTCAGTGCGGCATTCATGGGAGCATTTACCTCAATGTATACATGCTTTGGTTTCACTTCTACACTTCGTCCGTTTACACCTTCAGAGAGGAACTCAATAATCAACGATTCTAAAATGCCATTTGACAGAGTGGATTTGATGTGAGTTACTTGCAAGTACTTCTGCAGTTATTTGCGTAAAGAATATGTAATTAAAATTTAATCGCAGTCTTCTTTTCCAAGCTGGATCTTCTAAAGTTTCCATCTTAAAAATTTTGGTACTAATGGTGGTAATTTTGTACAAGACTTCCACTTTGGACTTGTGCGAGTGTCGGTAATCCAGCTTCCTCTTCACTTCATTCGAATCTTGCTCTATCTGAAGTGCCGATCAAGCACGCTTCTGGTGCCCATGGAATATACGGTAATAGGATGAACTGGCTAAGGATACTAATACATACGCTGGCTTTATCTTACCGAAAAGAAAGAAATCGAACTCTCCGCATGTACCAGTCATTTAGCAACGTTTCTTTTCGAGTAAGAGCAACAAATGATTTAAACGGGTAAATGGTAGGTAACCTTCTCTTGTGCTTCCATGTTTTTTTCCACAATTTTGAGCTTAACTGGTGACACATTCTCGCACGAAACTGTGTCTGAGATTTTGGCACAAATGAAATCGCAGAAATCTGTCGACCACAGATATGTAGATATTGAAGGCGACCTCCGAGAGGAATTCGGTATCGAAGGAGGCTGAAACTTTAGTTTTACTACTGGAGAAGGTATGATTTCCCATGAATTGAAATGGTCTCCCGCAGCTAAATTCCCAGATTATTGGGCAAAGTGAAACAAAGGAAATAGAACCTACTCTTTCTTCGAGAAGTCTGCTGGTTAAATGTGTTAAAAAACGAGGCTCGAAGAGCAAGTTTCATGTTTATTATCTAAAATTATAGTTTATCCTTGAATAGCCAGCTGGCTCGCAGCAAATTTGGAGAACAGAACTAGAGTTACGGCAAGGATGATAGTCCAGCTACTGAAGAGGAAGCTGATCAGATGAGGTTCATCTAATCACTTTTGGAGCGCCGGCCGAGGATTTTCTCGTATCATGCCATTATCTACATTAAAAGATTACTATCAGAGTGCTTTCCAGTCAAACGATGCAGAATTGCGAAGAAAATCGCACCCTTCTAAATGCATCTGGATCTAAGCCTGCATGGGATTTTGACAAGGTTCGGGCCAGAGTAAGTGTACACTACGATTATTTTTCCGCGAGAAGAGTCCCTCTACTCAACTACAATCTCAGAGAGCAGTAGTGAATTATATCTCAGAAAACCATGTAACAAAAACCAGCTCGACACGCGATCAGGTGACGAAATTGAAATTACAGAGGGTACCACGTACTAACATTTTTTTAGAATACGGTGCGTACTCAATCGCCTAGAACAAGAAATCTTATTCAACTTCTAAACACAGCCACCATAGGTAACATCCGTTTGTCTATAGATATCAGCATCAGATTAAAATACATCTTACACCTCTTCAAACTAAACATACCGTTGCCTGTTGTAAGAGATATGTACATACATAATCATTTTAGAGCAGACGGAGTACCTGCACACAGGTTTCAACAGTTGGCCGAGCAATTCATGTGAGTTCGTGTTGCTCGAGGAGTCAAAATTTATGGGAATGATGCTTTCTAGCAGTCTTAAGAAATTCGTTTATAGCCTGCATTGTACTTGCTACTTATTTATTTATCATGGTAACTGCGGTAATTTCCGGATGATACAATAAAACAAAAAAAGCTAGAAAGAGCGTGCAACATTGGGCGTGATACTTTACAACGACAGTACATTTCTAGCAAACGAGGTCGAGATTTTATGTAATGTGCATCCAGAGATAATGGAATGACGAGTTTAGGAAAATCTGCGCACTTTGACTGTGGTTGAATGTTGTATCGTTTAGTTATAACTGCTTTTTCTAAATAAAGGCTATGCGAGATAATCTCCAACAGTTTTATAAGCTTTTGCAAATGCCGCTTTATTTTCCTCCAGTGTTTGGCGCACAAACCGTTAAAAAGAGCCTCACACATCGAGCTTTGTAGAATTTTAAAGTCCGTAACAGTTACCGTATGAATGTTCAGACAGGTGCGTGGCTTCTTACCCTCAATTTAGCGGCTGTCGCGATGCCGCACCTTATCGCGCGAATCAACCTTGTCTACAGTGCGAGTGCTGAAGTAGGGGTGCCGCGGCCGAGACTACTTCGGGTGGCAGGGGTGCGGCAGCATAAGACCCGCCTCTCTGACAATAAAATGTCACGGACTCGTTTATGAAAACTCAGTAAAGCTTGACGGATTTAGCATACTACTATTTTCTTAATCAACTTCAGAAACTTGAAACTAGTTAACTACGCGGCACTGAGCCACCTGAGTCACTCTCGTTTAATTTCAGCTGAACAGTCTAGCAGCAACTCCAATCCAGTGGTGGCAAAAGCCGGCGATATCATCAAAAATGTGGAAATGTGCGCAATAGCTGTAAGCCTAGTCCTTGTAAAAATCTATTGGTAGTTTTTTCTAAAATTATGGAGCTTGCCTTCGACAATATTCTTTCATGCTTGTACTGATAGCGCAGGTCGCTTCTGAGAGACAAGGATATCTTTTGATTAGGATCGAAACATCACTCAAAGTTCTGAAAGAGAGAGCTCATTGAATTTATTCTCTGTTGATTCATCGATCTTGACGTATGTAACCATTTAAGAAATGATCGCAATAATAAAAATGCAGGTCTTCCGTACTAACGAAAAAGCCTATGATTGAACTCGTGAATGGCAAAAGCTGAAGTTGTTAAATTAAAACATAGAAATTATGCCGACATGTATTCGCGGCTGCATTAAGGAGGTTAATGACTGAACGAAGTAATTAGTGCGCGTTTTATTTCCCCACTGCCAGCAGAAATTAGTTGCAGTTGGAATTGCATGCTTTAAAGCTACCATATCGACGCTATGTGCACTGCGAAAAATGTCTTCGTGGAGAGCGGCAATAAGAAGACTATGACGCCAACTGCTTGTGTTTTGGACTATCGCATAAAAAAGATTTGGGCACTTTCTGCCCTTTTGGGCCTTTTCATAAATGACAGTCCACGGTTCGTTTCACATCCTTCATCCAAACAGTCTCATTTGCAACCGTTATTCAAGCCACCCGTTTTCTCTTCATCGGGCGCCGACACCGTATCCACTAGTGCACTATTGTAATGTCATCATAGCTAAAAAAANCAATCCAAAGGAACAATACGGTTTTTTAGACCTTCGCGACATCTTCATACTGCACTAATTGGCTCAAGATTTTGGTAATGGGCTTTTTCTCAGCCCCTTCTGAGGATAAGCTATGAAATCTACATGGCTAAGATAAGGATTGTACACAGATGTGCATTACGTTTCCATTCCTTTTATTGCTGTCAAAAATCGTATTTCAAAACTTCAGTTTCTCTTCTATCTGTGAAATAAGAGTTTGTATTCACCAAAATATCGCTGTATTTTATGGTATTTTGGTTTATCTCACTATAGCATTTGGGACTGTAGTGGTTTGCCGAAACTGGCTGCAAACGGAAGGGAATTTTTGATTTATTCCGATTTGGCCATCATTGTCATTTAAAAGGCAAGCAGTCAATTCGATTCGGATCCGTCGAGTGCCAATGCTTTTGTCGATGCTCATGGACCTTCGTGCTTTTTGAAGCTATCCATGAAATTCTACCAAGAAGGTGGAATCTGCGCTAGTCAACTCCAACACGGATCCGGACCTGTGACTGCTAGAGTGCAGGGCGCTCGCCACTGAGTAGTCCACTAATTTATGCTGCTTTTTCCTCCAGGGCGGTATGCATATAACTCACGTGATCGGGTGATACACTTTATCATGGCATGGTCGTGCAAGGCTTCCTGATCGTGTCGCAGAAAAGCATAATATCAATTACCATCAGGAGCTATAAGCATGCCATCCGGGGAACAGCCAATGCAAACGAAAAGATCGCGGTCGCAATGACGGCTTTATTGCAAACCGCTACATGCAAGTGGAGAGAAAAATATCCCCCAAAAGGTACTTCGCTCCTTGTTTCCAACAACCCTGGTCCGTCCTTCTGACGTGCGCATCCTTGCGTTCTCTGACTACGCAGCGCTTGTCTTGCCCTACAACATATCGACGTGGGCAAGACGTGGTCATATCTTCGATGATTAAAGCTGACGAATAGATCGAAATTCGCCCAGTTCTTTTTTTGAAAATTTTCGTTGTAGACACATATTAATTAGCATATTTGCAAAAGGCAATCTTCAGCGTTAGTTCCTACTTATCTTCGAAGTTGACTTTTGTCTTGTTTGCTGCTTTCGGTCAAATTACTGCCACCCTTGTACTCAGTAAAAATCCATCTTGGCGGCTGGTGGACTTTCTTAAGCAAAGGAACGAAACTAGCTATGTGGAACGCGCGATTCCTTTGTGAGAAAATATTCTGCTCAGAGTACCTCATCTCGATCTCAGTTCCTTCTTGCTAAAAAACTAATACTGTTTCAGTCAGTGACGTTATCTAAGAAGATTTTTTTTGCAGTGGGGAAAAACGGTCGTTAAAGTATGAACTAAATAGCCACCTGAAAACATTGAACTCTACGGTTAGCGAAACTCTCAAGGCTCGGTTGTACTTGCCGCAAATTAGTCTCAAAATTAGATAGCTCTATATGCTAATCTTCACCTAAGAATTGCACATATTTATTTACCTAGGCATTTCAAGTCATATCGAGGGTGAGGGGTAGGACTTTCCTCAGCAGGAAAGGGTAAGTAGTTGGTGGAACGATAACGAACGGGACCAGTACCATTCGATAGACCCTGGCATAGCTAGAAAAACCCTGAAGTAGGAAAGCGTAAGTTTTTTGTTTACTTGGAGTTATGACGTCACAAATGTCACTTAATTTTCTATGGAAAATACCAAAAGTGGAGTATTTCCCGACGATATGCTATGTAGATGGACCAGATCAGTAGCGTATTTACACAGAGAAACATCTGAGTCGAAATCGGCTTTTCTGCACAAAGAACACTCCGTTTTTGGTATTTTTCATTGAAAATTAAGTGACATCTGTGACGTCATAACTCCGAGTAAACAAAAACTTACGCCTTCGCACTTCAGGGTTTTTCTAGCTACGCCAGGGTCTATCGAATGGTGCTGGTCCCGTTCGTTATCGTTCCACCAAATACTTACCCTTCCCTAGTCAGTTTGTTTTCACTTTTTGCAACTTATTCACAGCACGGTTACATTTTATTTTGCACCATTTTGTCACTTTGCCCATCTTTATCAATTGCAGGGCCAGAATGATAATCACAAACAGTTTTGTTCTCGTCGCAGCTGTCAAGGGAAGCCATTGCGACGATCTCCATGTTTAGAAATGAGAATTGTCTAGTGGAAAAGTTTAGGACCGGACTACATAGAAGATGCATATACGGAGGTTTCCGTTTGATTCTATTTGATAAAAAGCCACACAAGTGCAATAGCCTGCGATGTCAATGGCCAAAGGACTGCTAAGGTGACAGCGTGCAAACATAGCACAACGGCTACTATGCTGGACTTATAGACAAGAGGCAGATGGATTGAGTCCCGTCCGTGCTTACTTTTTTTGCAATGAGCATCAAGAATCGAAACGACATATTATGTCGCAAATTGAGCCAGTGCCTTTGTCTCTATAGCTCCTTGAATCCAGTTCATTCATTCTTGCAAACTATTGAATTTGGCATCAAACGACCACCAGAAAGTTTTATCTTTTTCTGTTGCGATGAATTTTCTTAATCTGATAAATCCTCTTCCTATTCTTCCTCATCTCCATCCCAGCCTGGATCTTCCACTACGCAATCACTATCCTTCACTTATTTCTAACACCTCCTTGTCCTCGATACTTTCTATTCTAGTGCGGTTGAGATTTAGCACCATTCGTACTACAATTCCAGTTATCTCTGTTTCTTCTCTCATAGGTGCAGTATCCCTCGGAAGGCCCAGCTTTTTCATAACAGCATCAAGAACAACGGTATTGTGGATCAACTTTGTTCAGTAATGCGTAAACAACTTCAACCGAACCTCATTTCTGGACCTCCGTATTTTGAATAGGTTGCGGATTAAGTCGACTGTGTACATTTCCATTTCTGACCTTCAGAAATACTCGCACAACCCGAAATCAATCTATCCCTTCTATACAAGTCTACTGCACAAGGCACTGCGCCACCCCTGCACGTTGAGTTACGGCCGTGAAGGTCTCTGACTACTGCACTTGCCTGGTTTTCTATCAAATAAAATTAAATTGAAAGCGTTACATATGCGTTTCCTATGTACTCCGGTGCTAAATTTTTTTGTATACGTCTAAATATGAGGACCTTGTAATGGCTTCACTTGTAAGGCTGTCCTCATCATTTGTTGTACCCGAACATTCAGTCTTCTTCAATCAGAATACGGTAAACACCCGACCAGCCTCCTTGTTGGTTGATGCATGAATTTTTGACAAGGGAAACTAACCATATATTTTTCGCGCGTTTCTTTGGAAACTATAGAGGGATGAAGTTTTGGTTTCACCGTCTAAAATTCTTTATTTATTACACCAAAGTAACCTTTGCTCCCTTCTTATAACTTTGCACTTGTACAGACCAATCTATGAGGTCAGCTAACATCATCAATCAGCTAATATGACACCGAATTTCTGATGTACGGATTATACGGTTTATTCTCGGCCATGATGGGCGAGGGGTTTTGTGCGAAATGATTCGATACCGGGTGGAACGACCACCCTAATAGTGGGATGCGGTTATGTCGGGCGTTTTGTGCTCCCGACAGGCGTGCAGACTATTTATCACAACATGGAATAGCAACGGGTACCTTGAACAGAAACCGAGCGCTTTGAACGCTATAATTGTAGCTTCACCGTAAATAATGTACTCCGAACATTCTCTTTTAGTTATATCCTCTTCTGCAACGTAGCACGCGGGAGCGCTTATTCATTAGCATCATCAGCAACAAATCCTTTTTAAGGATAAGCGAGCACGTACTCGAAGAACAGCGACAGGTGAGAGTAACCAAAACTGATGGGTTCAATTTTTTGCTATAACTTTTTCATTCTTTCACACTGTTAAAGGCAGCACCCACAGAAAAAATCGACTTCAAGATGTTTGCCTTTTTGTACCTCAGATGCACGACCTGTCTAAAACCAAAGTTAGGAAGCACAAAAAATTAAACTCATCGAGAAATGCCGAAAACATGCTTTTCTTGCTTGTCCAAGCTACAGGGAGAGTAAACGAGTTGTCGACACGTAATACATTGAATGATAGGGCGACATAACTCGTCCGCTCATCATCCTTCATTGGACAGGCACGGCAGGCATGTTTCTAGCATTTTCTTCAGTGAGTTTTAACTTCTGCTCTTTCTAGTGTTGGCTTTGGACAAATCGTGTGGCTAAAATACAAAAAAAATGCAAAAAATCTCGAAATCGATTTTCTTCATGAATGCTGTCTTTCGGCGGCTCTATTTTATTCCAGATGCAATTGGGCAATCTATCTCCGCGATGTCAACCACTTGCTTTTGCCTGGAGCGTGATAGGAAAGTCATATTGCGATCTTATAATGCCACCGATACAAGGGCTTTGGCCTACATTTCGTAAGCCTTCGGTTTTTGGGAGCTGAGTAATGTTTTTGCTCCTCTTCGACGCCTGACTCCATACCTGTCAGTGACGCAGGGAAATTCTTCAATGTAATAAAATTCGCTGGTAGCGCAATCATTTTATTCATTTTTTTTGCGAATGCGTTGAGAGGTATCTCGATTTGATGCATATGCCTTTTCATATTAGCATAGCAGTAGGGTAAGAGCCCGTTGTAACTAGGAAAACAGCCAAGCAAATGTGATACTGCGTTTCGTTTTCTCAATCTGACAGCTAGACACGCTCGTTATACCATGGACGGAACGTTAATAAATATACTAGGGGTCATACTTGGATAAGTAAGGTTTACAGACTAACGTAGCTAGAAAATGCGCGCACTGCATTCACTAACAGGTACTCAATGTGACGTTTTCTGAATGCTCAACGCTTCACATTTCATTCTTTCAGTAATTTGCTGCATTAGTTCATTTTTTCTGTATTATGGGCTCATAAAGGCAAGCAGCTACGAAAGAAGTAAATATAGTCGCTCAAAGGAATTTACCTCAGTAAGTGCAGGCCTACTAGTATCTATACGCTGGGCTGCACTTGGGTTTCTTTATAGAAGAGCTCACCAGTTGTTAAAAAAGAAAAAGCTCGTGACAAACCAGTGAGACACAAAAAGAGTTTCCTTGAGGTGAGATTTTGTTTGGATCCACATGGGTCTCGCCAGCATTTAGCCCCTTCCAATTTTCTCTTCACTCAGTTATTTGCAGCGACATATTTTTAGACCTGACAAAGTGAATACTACCTGCTTTTCTGCGAGAAATCACTGACTTTCCCTTTTTTCGCAAAGTTATGATTCTGAAGGGGACGGCATCGTTCAACAAAAGTCCCATTACCTCTCGAATAATGGGCTGATTTCAACTTCTCTCAACATGACGGTTTGGCCGGGGAGCGTCTTGGAATGTGAGGTGTACAAGGTGTACAAAACTGACCAAACAGATACGCATACAAAGAACATCTTTCGACTTCTGCTGCATTTGAATGATCGTGATGGATGTGAATATGGACTCTCTCTTAAAAAAGGCAAAAGCTGTGAAATAAATTTTTTACGACTTTTAGAAACACTTCATCAAACCAAGAAGCAAAAAGACTCCAGCTCAAAAAGTGAGTTGAATTGTAGCTTATATGTATTTCTTAATCTAGCCTATATCTCAGCATTTCCAGCCTAACCTTGCTGAAGAAAAGAACGGAAGCGCAGAGAAAACGAGCAAGAGCGCGGAGAAAGCGAGCAAAAGCGCAGAGAAGGCGAGCAAAAGCGCAGAAAAGGCGAGCAAGAGCGCGGAAAAAATAGGCAAGAGTGCGGAAAAAGTAAGCAAGAGCGCGGAAAAAATGAGCGCTGAAAACACCAGAAGAAGTGTAGAAAAAATAGAAGAGGTGAAGAAAGTTTTGAAAACTGAAAAGAAAATAGAAAGGAAAAAGGTAAACATAGTTTTCGCTCTGTAGACTACATATATTCAACTTCTATCGCTTACCGCGATTCTTCGCCAGTCGTTAAGCTCGGAGTGTCGCGCTCCAGATTTACTAAGAACGGAGACTCAGCTGTTCCTACCCACATCGTGGCTGGTAATTACTCTTTAAGGGCAGATACTATCCACAGTGTGGTTAAAGGAAGGCAGGGAAAACTTTCTATTCTAATATTTTGGTATGAAAAGGCGATGCCTGGAGTGAGGTTAGATTTAATAATGCAACCACACTAACTGTACTAAAGAGGCTTTACTTTCGCATCAAAATCGAGGCTGTGAAACTATTCGTAATATTTCATTTAACTGCGAATTTTAAGCGCTGAAACAGCAGTGTAAGGATAGAGATGAACGTGATGCAATATTCGTAATTTTGAAATAAGATAAAGGAGCAAAATGAGATAAAAGAGCAAAGTCTTTTATACGGAGCCGTCGCAGAAGGATCTAAGTTTGTCTGCGGGCGTTGCATGACGAGTGATCTTCGATCGAGTTTAGAGCATTTTTGTGGTGTATAACGCCATGTTCCTACTTTCTGGGCTAAGCTGAGTATTCCACGGTGATAACCGCATACGGGAAGTGTCCTCATATTCTAACTTGAAATAGAGCCGAGCTGCTTTGTAGAGTATCGCTTTACTATATGCTGTCTGTTTTTTTTTGTAGAAAATTAAACTCGTTTTTCTTAAACATGCAGATACATGCACACCGGCGAATGAAAGTGATCAAATGGGTTTCCTTGTTGGATGAAGTATGATGAGAGTTCTTATCTTGCTGTAAGATCGGAAAATACGAAGTTTATGATCTTCAAGGTTACTCCTCGCATTTCTATTCTACCCTCAGATGCGCGAAGTTGCTGCGATGTCTGCTGTTCTTACTGTTTTGAAAATTGTTGATAGTGGAGGGTACATGGAGACGACTGTTAGTGAAGTAAAACTTTTCCTATCAATATAAATGCGCATAAAATTTTTACCCCAGTGGCAGACATGCATAAGGACGCAAACTACTGCCATCATGCGCGAAATGATGATACGCGCACTTGTGGGGAATAAGACCAGAAACTGAACCATTCGACTGGAGTTCATCTCTAATCATATCTCACGAGGTGGACGCACTTGTGTGATTCAATTGATCGAGGCGAAACTATGCTATGTAAAAGTTACCTTCGTGCGTAGATTGAAGTTACACAGCTAGTTTGTGGAACGGTTCTTCAAAGAATGTGGAATTCCGGAAAAGGAGCGCACCTACTAGGAGAAATACACGCTTAAATTAACACAACAGTTTTCTGTCGTAATGGCAGGGAAACTGAATAGTCTGGAATTGACTGCTGGTTCGGATCGCTTGACATGTTCTCTTTCCTTCCTGGCATTTCTTATGCTACGAAATTTACCTTCTCCAATATAGAATCTTGAGCTCACAATCAAGATTACTACACAATTAACCTTGTAGGAAACGCCAACATCCTGCCTGTAAAAACTTCCCCTTCGTTATTTTTGCACATTGTTCCCAGCATTACTGCTCCATGGTTTCGCGATATCGAGTCATCGGCGTTATTAAGTCAGTATTGCACTGGCGTTGGCAATGAATCTGTGTACCTTTGTTTTCTCGGAGACCACGCTGGAAACATGGTGGTGCGTGATTGTAATGGTAGCAGTCTAGCATCGCTTCGGCTGCTAATGGCGTGTCTACTAGTGTGTGCGAAGACGTAATGCAGCTTGTGCACATTTCACCGCTGTAGTCAAAGGTATAATTGCAGTAGCTTGTAGTGGCCATGATGAAATCATTGCCTTAGCACGGCAGTCGGTGAAATCCGACCTGGCGGTATCCTATCTTTAGGTTTCCGCTTGCAGTTATCTTGACCAGAAAAGTTCAGTCGCAGCTTTTACATGCTAGTACCATGGGTATGGGTGCAGATGCGCCTGAATTTGAACTGCTTTTTAGATGTGGCTGTTGTGTACGGTCTGTAACTGAATTTTGTATATGTTAAAGTAAAAAGTTCGCTAATTTGCCGAATTTCGAGAGCTTCTTTATGTCGAAATGTTAGTTGGTACAAATGAGCAACGAGTAGCTTTTTTCACAATTAGTTAATGTTCCTCTTTAGGTCTCTCCACCACCTGTTGTAGAACTGGATAATGAGAAAACGCAGGTAATAATATATTCGGATAGAAATATTAGGTTGGTGCAAATGAAACTTCCGCAAAAGCTAAATCGGGTTTGACGACCCATAATCGGATGACATAAGCTATATGAGCAAGCTTGCATATCCCCAGAATCAGCACATCATGTTTAACATATAGGAACTAAAACTTTCGCAAAATTTCTAATTCTCGAGTTCTACAATGGAAAACGTCCAAAAAGTCTGTTTCGATAAGCACCACTTTGCAGAATTTTAGCTATTCGTAGCAACAAAGGTGATGTGCAGTTTTATGGTAGATTAGAGAATGTCCTATAAAAGCACGAGAATTATTCCAGTTGCACAACTTTTCTCCAAAAAATTTTAAATCCTGGAAACCGAAAAGTGTGCTGAAAAAGCAGGGTGCTTGCATACCTCAAAATCGTGAAATTTTCTATTTCTGACTTTATGACTTTCACATGGATCCCCAGGCAACCATGCTGTCTTTCGTTTGCAACTATGTTGTCTTCTTTAACAACTGACACAATCACGGTTGCCCAACTTCTACCATCATATAGCAGTGTTCGTTGATATGGGCTCGAAACAGAGCCCAATTTCAAGTCTTACATCTCCGCTCAGACTGTTTAAGAAAATCTGTGCGCCATGAATTGTGATAGCAAATTCCTTGCGAAATACAAAACGTTATCAATGACCACTTTCATATCTTTGCCTTTGAAGTAGAATTTTTAAAGCAAAAATGGCCAAAAAACGCCGAATTTTGGCGCGCTTTGGAAAGCGTATATTCTGCCACAGTACGCACTATCGCAGAGCGGTTGCAAGCTTCTTGTAGAAGAGAGCAAGCGCTTTCGAACGCTTGCTGAAAAACTCCATGAGTCTTCTTCAACGATTTTTTGTGAAATTTTAAATGCAACCACTGCAGTTGCGGAAGCTTTATTTGTACCAACGTAGTACTTATAACGTAGGGTGTATCAAAAGATGTATGTTGCAAACACGGAAGCGTTCTCTTGCACCTATGGAAACCATCAATAAGTAAAACTTTTTGCGGTTTTCAATTCAAAACACAAATAGGAGACATCACTTAAAACAAAAAATGCAGTACAGGGCAATGAAAAGCTTAAAGTTCGACGAATTCAGTGCAGGTGTTCGATCGCTCGCCCGGTAGATATCACCTTGCGGAATTGATCTGCATGACAGGAAAACGTATAGAATTGTTCTTCTTTCAATTGCGAATTATGGTAACTTTGCTGACGTTTTTGGTGAAGCGAAGAAGTTGGTTTTTTTTCAGCAGTGTCCGTTACCATTGCTCATTTCTGCAGTGGCTTACTTCTCAGAATAGGAGAAAGGGAAGAGTAAGAACGCTAGTTCTAAACAGGCTATGTTGCTTTCTTGCAGCAGCAGAGCGCAGCTTTTTTGCTTTAGTGCATTGATATGCACTTCTAAAGTAATAGCGATCACAGCGATAGGCGAAAAACCCACGAAGAAACGCCATTTGCATGTTAAGATCAGTAAGCGCACGCAGTGCCCGATAGCGCTGGACTTTTAAAGTCTTTCAAGGATGTTGCAGCTTCATCTCAAGTATACGAACTCTTTCCCTGCAACAACTAGAGTTTCACTTGCACCTCTTGCAGACAGAGATGCCCACCTGCTGTGATAACCAGGAAAAGAGTCAAAATGTTCACTCAGAACGACTTGGCAGGTTTAGCGCGTAATACTGAACAGTAATTTTAAAGCGCGTTTCTAACTCTTGTTCAAGATACAATGACTGGTCGCTCGAAAGTGGTTAAAAAAGTAGCTTAAAAATCTGAAACTTGATGACGAAGCAGTAAAAACTAGCGCAACGAGGCAATGAAGGTCATCATCCCAGTGTTGATCAGCATTGCTATAGAAGCGCCTCACTTTCTCGATGTAACGACTTGGCTTTGTTAGTACAAAAAGTGAGAAGGGTGCATAACCAAACAGGTTCCTCAACAACTCTTATAGAGCATATGTACTGCAAAACTAGGTGTTATTTTGATCGCCGAAAGTTTGCCGGATTGTTACTCTACTAGGATGATCTGCTTCAAAGTATCATTTCTATAAAATACTGATTTAGATTGAAGACGAGCCAGTTGTACAGCAGAAACCAAAACCCAAGGTGATGTTTCCTTACCCTTTCTCTATAAGAAAATACATCAAAACTTCGGAATTCGACTCAAGCATCTTTGTTGGAACCGCAGCACGAAATTATTTCGGCTTTAAACGTCGGGTGAAAAAGAGGAAAGAACAATGTCCTAAATTCAGCTATCATAGCTGAAATGCCTATTTTTGCTTTTGAATGCCAAAATACAGCATTTAATATTGTGGAGGTACGCACACTTAATATACAATACTATAGAGCTCTGGTTTTGTAGCTTCACCGCCGGATGCAAGATCCTTTGGTGCTATATGAGTCCCTGTACTTTTAACCCATATCAGTATCTCAATATAGAATGCTCATATAGGTCAAAAAAGAGAGAGATCCAGAAAAGTTGTCCTGCGGACTATTTTCAGTGTGAACTACTCCTCCAAGATGGCCTTACTAATCTGCAGACACATGTCCGTCCTTTACTAAATGACAATAATTGCTGACATTTTCCTGTGATGCAAGCACCGTCAACGAAATGCAGTTCAAAAATTGATCTTTATTATTATAGATATGTACCGTTCCTACGTCGTCCGTTGAGGAAAAACTAGTTACATAAATTGCGTCAGGCTTTTTGTAGTTTCGCCTTAAGATGCTGCGAAACTAAGGTATTAAACAGCAGCAACAGCATTAGGTTCAAGGTATTAAGCACATTTTCGCAGTGCAAATTGCTACTTTAAGCATTCGAAAGCACAAATGAGCAGCAATGCTATGAAAGCTGCGTCAGGGGTGTTGTTATTTACCGTTTCCTTGCCGAAGTCTGAACATCGAGAATTTGTAATCCGTACTTTTGGCTTTTGAAGGAATTTAATTAATTTCAGGCAGTG
>KN551103.1:13801-26563 GCA_000797555.1 Oesophagostomum dentatum | reverse complement strand
TGCTCATTCGGCCTTGTATGTCGTAAAGGATTTTGTTCGATTCCTATCAGAAACCGCAATGACAAATATTTTTAAATTTCGATTGGGTCTTTTTCTTTTAATATTTTTAAATTTTGATCAAAAGTGTTAGTGAAAAAACGGTGATAATTTGCTTCGCACCGGAAACTTTCAGGAAACACTGTATATGTATAATGGGAAACTAGAAGATTAGCTCTATTTTGCTGCTCAAAAAAGAACTTGAAGTTCTTTCTTTTTAAGGGAAGCAATTTGATGCGACTGGGATGCAACCGAAGCTAAGAGTCGCAGCAAAACTGACCTTGGGTCGCATCAGCTTAATTAGTAGAAAACGGAGTTGGACATCTGCGCTATTCTAAGAAAAGGTAGAGGAAGTCTTCTAGTTTCTCAAAAAACAGCGATGTTTGAGCGTGGTGTTCTCGATTTTAAAGATGTCCTAAGGTTTAGCTTAGTCCACACCACAGCCCAGATCTTCTTCTCTCGTCTCCTATAGAATGTTCCTGATTTGTCCTGCTTTGAATAATTTAACTGAGTTTTTGTGCACCCTACTTTTCTCATTTTCAAAGGCAGCACCCACTCTGAAAACGCTTCCTTAGTTCTCAACGGATTCTGAAGGAGGTTCTCAAAGCAAGGTTGGGGTTCAAAATTCTCGGCTCAACAGTCATTCCTGACCGAGAAGATCGCTCCAGAAGACTCGTAGGCGATTTCGCGGACGAGTTGTCCACTTCGTCGCGGTGTTTCTGTTGGAGCCGCCCACCGCCTCAAGTGCGTGGACATGGAAGGCTTGTGTAACTTTACTCATACCGAATGGTTGCAGCCCTTTAAGTATTACGGAAAAAAGCGACAAGACAACTCGTCCCCACATCCCTCGTAACTGATCCACCGAGTACCCGACGTTTCGGCCGTTTTCTCCGCAGAGAGCAACCTACCGGCGCTCTCACTTTGGCTTTTGGCTATTCAGCCACCAAGGGTTCATAAACTACCCGAATCTCGAAATCTGTTTTTAGAGTGGGTATTGCCTTTAAGGAAACCGCGCCGCGTACGCGCGTACGCTTCGGTGGACATTTCCCACCTAGTTTTGGCGGTATTTTCTGCATTCCTTAGCCTTAACTTTTTCGTGCTTCTTTGTTTCAAGGGTTTATCTCTCCCAAAGTGAGTGGTCGAAAATCTCCGCTCAGGAGGGGAGGAAGGTCACCTTGGAGGGACCTGAGTCGCAAAAATGCGCATGACCCTGATTTGAAAGTATTCGACTCTCCGAATAAATGGAGTGCTTGAGAAGATTCCGTTATTCAGATACCTATATGCGAATTTTCGAACTCGAATATTCGACACCAAAACTACCGCTCTTCCGAAGATCTTGGGACAAATTGGCCTTGTCTATTAGAATTCACCTCATTTCCTACCTCTTGCTGTGCGACCGAAAATAATGGTGCAAAATTTAGACTCACTTGGTGGCTTTTTTAAGTCGTCTTGATGCGTTCCTCGTGGAGAGCGGAGAGGATGATGAGACAGGATTTTGAAAAGAAGAATACGCAATTTTGAGAAAATATAGCTATATGCTTTCTCGCAGTACAAGAAAGTTAACGGCCTAGTAGTGACTTACTACTATGGCATAGTGCACCAAAATTTCTATATTTCTAGTGTGATCCGTGCTCCCAGTGTGCTTTTTCTCACGATATCCCTCTTCGAAAACTGAGCAACGTTTTGGCAAACGAATCAACATAAGACATTCTTGCGAATAAGATTTCGTGAGGGCGAAACTATTTCACTATTTATGAGAAAACACTGTTTATAATTTCGGTTCTGAAACGACTATGACCATATAAAAGAAAGTGCTCTCCATCCATAATGTTATTCAAAAAATCCCAAATTTCTTCATTCTTCCAGTATTCCGATCCAGCACTTCACACAACTGGTTTAAAAAACTGCTAGCCCTTTTATTCAATGCTGTGTTGCTTAAATGCTGAGAGATCCATATGTGGGCATACAATAAAGGTAATACATATTCCCCGCATATCCTGCATAGATTACTGCAGCAACACGTACATTTCTATCACTACAGAAAAGATTGAAATTTAGATAAACCTTTCTGGAATAACCCGAGTCTTCCCATTCATCGACACTATTAGCCTACCAAACCTGTGCTCCTAATTATCGTTTGTCTAAAGCTACTACTTCTAGAAACTTCTACTTTAGTCATCACAGAGGGCTATCATTTTTAGAAAATATAACCAGTCGTCGGGTTTCAGGAAACGCATGAACAAAATACGTACGAATAATACGAATAACTGGAGTTTCGCGCATCCCTCATCAACCAGGAAGCGTTGTAGTTCTCTCGATTACCTTTTAAATCATTTAAATGCTTTTGTGCTACGAAGGGAAAAAAGTGTATATTGCATCCCTAAACAAAGGAATTGCACTCTGGGACTGCTTCATTTCTCACATTCATGCTAAAGGCATCTATAACAGTTTTTATAAACTTTTATGCACTCAGAGTGGAGCAAAGTGTTGCAAATTGATTTGTGGTAAGAGTTAGCTTGACAGGTTATGAAGCTGTGAGTTTTAAGGATGGATGGTGGCGGGTAGGTCAGATGTTACCCTCGTAACAGTTTGAATGTGCTTTTATGGGAGACTCATCTATTTAGATGCGCAGAAAGATCATTATTTGGTCCTTCAGAATAAATTCACGAAGAAAAGGCCTGTCTTATTCGAAATTTATTTGGCTTCGAGTATTTGACAAACGGTAGGTTCGAATAATATTCATTCCTTCGAATATTAGAGAGAACCCCAAGCACTCCATATTCGAGGGTTCGAGCTAGTCGCTGAATGTTCTAACAATACTATATGATTCGTACCGTCGTCATCCATCACATGTGAAAACCGTGGTGATATTTCCGCTTTTCTCAGCAGTGAATCCAAAGATTCTGAACTAATTGGTTTTGTATCGTCTTCGCCTCTTTTCATGAATCGCACCAACGCCAGCATTTTCGTTGTATGTAGTATGCACTTTAAGGATCGAAGTAATTTTATGTGAAACCAGAAATCCTTTTTAATTTTGCCAGACACTTATAGGGAACCAATACAGTGCGAATACATCTGGGTGCTCAAAGCTCATTTTTGGGCCTGCCTTATGAAGGCGTATCGTCGCATCCGGAATAATCGACTTTTTGTGTGCTTTTTACCTCAGCAAGAGCCTATGGTATAAACTTGCCGAGGCTATACTAATACCGAGATTCATACCACAGTGCGCGTCAAAACTATAGACCACTCCTAAAAAATCGCAGCTTTTCTGGGAAATACTTTTGACCATCATAATCACTTTCAGATTACTTCTGTACTTAAGGTCTCACTACTTTCCTACTATTACTCTTTACTATTATTATCTATACTAGCGACCCTTCGGGTCGCTAGCAGGTGGGTCGGGGCGGGGCAGCCACTTCTAGAGGCCTGGAAAAATTGAAAATTTATTCAATATTAAAAACATTATTTACCACACGTTTAAGATATAGCTTTTTCGAAATTTTTTAAAAAAATTTCGAGCATATTTTGCGATGCCCCAGAACCGCCCATATTCGACCGGGCGAGACGCCCCCTCTTCCTGTAAAAAAAAATCTTGCAACCACCAGCATTGAAAAGTATCGGTGCTGCTACGAGAAACAAAGATTTCGCATTCGCTTCCTAAGTGGTGCGTTGAACGGATGGCTAGACCAGTTCGATGCTCGTCGGGCTGTTCCGGCTGCAACCGAGCAGCGTCTGGTTCGCTGGAGCTGTCTAGGTCGCAGAGGGAAGAGAGTGTTAAAACAATTCGAAGACGGAGGGGAATAGTGGTCTCGCGGAGAAACGATGTCAGAGATGTGTCTCCGTCTCCTCGTTTGTGCGGTTCCATTAATGTGCCGTTTGTCTATCTTTGTCAGCGTTGTTCTATGGTGTACACGCTTAAGGATACTCGTGACTTCACCACTCTTCGCGCCGGCTGCCGGGACGCTTACGGTTATTTGTTATAGAAGGGTTTTTTTGGCAATTTCTGGGTCAAAATATAGCCCATCAAAACTATATACCGTACTTCTATAAAATTTTAAAAACAAGGCTAAATTTAAAAAATAATGAGAGTGGTTGAATTTTGCTGTTGAATTGGGCTTTAAACAGTTTAAAATCTCCTTCTGATAGTGTTTTTTCATCGAGAATTAGGTGAAAAATCTGTTGTGAAACACAATACTTCATTATTTAAAAAATTTCTAAAATCTGCCGATACCGTTACTTGAATGTCGGGCAACAAAAAAATTCAGATAGTTTGTGGGTAATACATATTAAGCAAGAAAACAGGAGCATAGACATATATTGTGAATCTACTTTCAAGGTAAGAAGTTGCACATTTTCAAAAAGCCAACTTCGAAGGTGTAAATTCTTCGAAAGCTCCCGAAAAGCCACTGCTTCTGCTAACGATAAGTGGCGTTATCCGCAGAATTAACTCTCTTACATGAACCTAGATGAAAAGATTGGGAGGGGAGGGGGCCAGAGAGCCCGTTTCGAAATCTACGAAAAAGCGTGCTCGCGAAGCTATTAAGAGTTATACTCTTTCCCTTCTATACACACAAATCCAGTAAAGTGTTTTTTTTACTAACTGCACCAGTTCTTCTCGAGATGTAAGCAGTCCCGCAGGCTCTCTGAAAGGAAACTAGACAAGATGGGGGAACCGATTTTTCGGACATTTGGGCATTTGGAAAAGTAGCTAACTAGGTAAGATCTTCCTTCCTTCGGCTAAGGAGCAAAAAATGGAATGCAATATATGATAGTACAAATTTGCACTCATTTGCTTTTCTTTCCAGTAAGAGCTGCTTTACAACTTCCTCTTGTACTACACAGGCCCCTGTTCATCAGCTCGACTTTTTGGCTAGAGCCAGTGTTCGGTCCCAGAAAAGTTACTGAGTTGCTATGGTATTGAGCACCCTCTCATTACGGCTATCATAATTGCAATCGCAATCGATAGCTTCCTCTTCCCAAAAGGTCCTTTTCTACCAATTGTACGAGTTCAGTTCAATAGAAACATATTAAGACGGAACATGTTGAACAAAAACCATCATTCTACTTGTTTTTACACAATTCTTAGCGTATCGACACTACACTCGCTGAAGAAAACGACCTTTTTGGGGAGCTATAGCTATCGAACGCTACCATGGCAGAGATGTATGAGAGTCTGCTCCCGATATACCTACCATAAAAGTTCAATAAACTTTCCGGAACCGAATGCTGCCCTTAAAAATGCCACTCTCGAACCATATTCGGTATTTCCTCTATCAGAAGATTGTTTTTTTTTGGTTTTTACAGAACCGGTAAAATAAGAATGTAACAGAACAAAAGGATGAGCGATTTATGCTACAGCGACAACGTCATTTACCACAAAAGCGACTGGAGAGTAGAAGCCCATGCTACCTTTAACCGAAGCGTTTGTTTGATTTCGCTCTGAGATCACTGTCTAAGCAGAGGTCACAGCTGATTCTGTAAGGACCTCAAGCTTGTGGATTCAGTTAATTTCAGATGGACACTTCGTGCCTGGAAATACGTCGCGGTCGGCGATGTCGCAGTTGGCCGAGGAATTAACTACGTCTTCAGGTTTGGTGTGAACACTCTGTGAGGCTTCTTTGCTTTCAAATTCGCAGACGTTGCACTCCACTGAAAAAAATTCTCGACAACAATAATTGATTTACAAACTGAAAGATTTGTAGTATGCCAACATGACTGCCGCACGATCAAGAATTGCTTTAACCGGTATAGTTAATCTCACGATATCTGGAGATAATTGCCTCAGGCAACTTTGGTTTTTTAAAGAGGTTTTGTAAGGTCGTCTACGCACGCTTCAATGTGTCCTTTCTTTTGACATTATGGGTAACCTCCTGCGAATTTGCAGCGGACTCCACAGGTTCTTCAGCGTTCAAAAATGAGACTTCGGTCGCGTTTTCTACTGGCTCCATGTTTGATCCAAGGCCTCAGATGTTGCACTCGGCTGAAGCGTTCAACTTTGTGTGGAGTATGGTATATAGTAGTATATTCATGGTTTAAAATTGCATTACCTATTCCATTCTTCTTGTACTCCACATACGGGAACGTTGAGGTCACTTCTTTAACCTGAATAACCTAATCTTTTCTCCATTAATGCCAATGACAGAAAATTTTTTGAAAATCTCACAAAGTAAAGAAGAAACAGTGGAATCAACACATCTATGGCCGTCATCTGGTAGAAATGAGTTGCCGTTGCTGGCGGCTACATTTAGGTGGCCTAGTTACTAAGTAACGGAAAGCATAAATTTAGAATGGTGGCACGTTTTCAGGATCTAGCCCGTTATGCGAATCATTTTGATAACCTACTTGGTTTTCCTCTTTGCAGCAGCTGCGAGCACCTAATGCTTTTCTAAAGATGTAAGGTCGTCGGGTCGATTTGTTTATGAGTTTTGTTGACGAATAACATTCCTGTATTGATAAGGATGGTACCGATACATTCAAATGCTCTCCTCTGCTATACTAATTATTTTCTTCAGCAGCTATACTGCAAGCTTAAACTGTCATGACTTTGCATTTGGAAACATCAACGGAACAGATGAATCCAACTTCAAGAATGTCACCTGCAAAGAACATGAGCAGTTCTGCATAAGGTAGGATTCGTATTTTAGCCTTCTTCTCACTTCATTCAGTATAACGCTAAGAGAGTTTGAAATAGCTCAGCTATGGCATTTTAGCCTCAACGGTTCTATAACTCTCCCAAGTTACCACTTCAACGGCATTGTCGGTCAGTGTGATGGAGCAGGAGAAACAGCTGCTATGCTTAAGAATATGTTTGGTTTCACATGTTGGGTAAGTTATACCTTTGAGGATTCTCTCAAGTAATGACGAGATTTCACAGCTACTTTACTTATTTTTAAAAATGTTTAACTCTTGAAATGTGCTGTTTTTGAGATCCGTTATTCGAAATTAAGTTTAAGAAAAAAAAGCGAGAGTCAGTATTTATTTCAATAATTACAACCATTTCTGAACTGAAGGATTTACTTTGTTCTTTTTTCACCAGAAAACTTCGTAGAGTTGGATGATAACGTAGAAAACGAGCCTGTCACCACTTTCCAGATGGCGGTCCCAACATAAAAGCCGCTAACCGCCAAACAACTAACCAGACTTATGAAAACGGAGAAGGCACTTACTGTGCTCTAATTTTCAGAATTGAGAAATTTTTCGAGCATTTTCCACTAATAAGCTGAAACTTTGCTATAGCCATCAGTGAAAGATTTAGAAGTTGAATCTCCTTGCCTTTCTAAAGAATGTATAATTTTGGTGCGTTTAATTCTTCGTTGCCGTAACTTTGTCTAAATAAGAATTTGTTTTGCGATTGGCACTATGATCCGAACACTTGACCGCCTAGGCAGGCTGTAAGAGGGTCGCTCAAGATCCATAGCTACTGAGTCTTGCCGAGAGAACGAGAAGAGGTAAATCGAGCAATTCAGAAGAAAGGCCGACCTCCTCTAGATCAGGACATTGCCTAGGTGGTCAGAAAGGAAAAATCCCACCTTACTTCAAGTGTCCAGTTGTTTTTCAGTTTTCAACCTGTGATGAGTTGGAGTAGCGTTGTTATTGTTGTAGTTGAAATGAAACCCGCATAACTGGTTGTTCAACCGTTCTTCGGTGCATAACTGTTTTAGCTGAGCCTGTCAATGCTTAGATATCAGCCAGAACCAGCATAAAAGTTAGCGTCTTACCCGCGGATTTTTGTAGTGCAGCTAGCACCACTCAGACAATTTCTGAGAGCAAAAGCGCTTTATCAGCGGGCGGACCGCGCGGTGGGGGGTCGTTTCGACCGCGCTTAAGAGTTTTTCGTCATTCAAATGTTCGGAATTCTGAACGCGGTCGGATCGGTGCAGCAGCGCATTGTTCGCCCTTTCACCAATAAGCAAGGCGATGCTGGACCTATAACCGTGCGCGTGCTGCTAGGCCGTAAACTAGTGACAGTTTGGCCTCAAATGCTCAGAGGGATTCATTTGGATTCTGAGTACTTCCCAATGATATCATGGCACTTTTGTAAAAACGCTTCGCTACTCTAAGGAATATGATTTACAAGAAGAATACATGCGAAGAATACATGAATACATAATCAACAAAACTTTGCTACAGCAATCAGTGGTATCCATGTTCAACAGAAACTCCAGTTTTCAAAATAATAACCTAGGTAGAGTGACGACCAGGGCTTTCCCACTGGAGCGTTCTAAGGTGTTTTGCGCTAACCAGTAGCGTTGCTTAACAAATCGTCTTACCTGAAATTTTGGCACTTTGAACTAGGTATCTCACTGTATTAAAAACAATATTTCACGTATGCAAAAAGCGAAAGCAGAGCCCTCTTCCTGGAATTGAGTATATTATATTCGGTACACGATGGTACCGGTCTACTACTGCAAAAAAAAACTGCTTAGCGTCCAAGCACCAAATCGGAAGTGAGAGCATCTTCAACTAACGAACGAAACGTAAACGACATAGACGAAAACGTCAGTGGACATGGAATAAAACGGTAGAACGAGGCGAATGATAGAACGGATCTTGCCATGCAGTCTCGTCGAGCAGAACTTTCGCTTTCACAGCACTAGAAGAACAGAAAAAGAACAGGCACTTGTAGAAGAGATTGCATTGATGCGGTTACAGCGCGTTGGTGAATCTCTGATACTGAAGTCAACCCTAATACTGAAGTTATTCCAGTGATCTATTTCCGGTCAAAAAACTTTAGTACGCACATTGTACCCACTTCTCGGCGGACTTAGATTTGTTGATCCCGGGCCTTTTCTTGTTCGCATTCTGCGCGAAAAGAATATGCGGCTCTTCGAAAAGAGCATAGAACTGTTGCGGTTCTGCCGCGGTCGGACCGGACAAAGCAACCTTGGTTTGTCTGAGCAGTTGCAGTTGCACAAATTTTTTTTGGAAAGAAGAGGGGTGCTCCTATGCCAAAGAGAGACGGCCTACGGTCAGGGCCAAAGTCGCGTTTGTTCCAGAAGTTTCAAATATTTTTTTATCTTAAAAAATCAGATATCTGTAATTACAGAGAGAAGGATGTGAAATGCTGCCGTTGTTCGCGCTGACGCGCTGCTGTTGTGGCAACGATTTATGTAACACTGTGGAAAATATCAAGAATATCAGGGGTTTAAATGGCGTGCCAAATAGTGGTGGAGTGTTACTCTCAGTACTTTTTATAACTCTAATGAAATTAATGTTCTAGATGGTATGTTAATGGAAATTTCATCATCAGTGTGATTTTCATTTTCTTTTAATCCGAATGAGAAGTCTGTTGCATTGTGTAGAGCAGCTATTGTGAATCTTCCCTCACTGTTCACTTCCAAATTTCTACCTGTTTCGAAATACAACAGATTATTTGCTCAAAGGTTTTCTAAAACTTTTTCCAGCACAGTCCCTTTGCACTGTACCAGTATAATAAAGACATACGTCACTGTTTTCTTTTTATAATTGGCTGCAAAGAGTTTTGTAAATGTTTTATAATAAAAACAGCACTTTGTACAGAGGAATACTTTTTCATTTGCACAATAAGTCGGAATCGTTCTTCAGCAGCAGATATTGCCAGCTTGACAAGTCTTTCCACCACCGCATATTCCATTTCGGCATGCTCCGAATGGCATCACATTATTTGGGCACTGTGGGCAGCAATATCCATTCGTGCAAGTAAACCCTCCAGGACAGATTCCCTGAAAGGCAATAAAAATGTCATTCCAATTTAATGAAGGCACGTCTTTGTTTATTGTCATGGATGGATGTCATAGCTGCGAATTTTATTATGGAGTAAGCCCATAAAGCCTATAACGCAAACGCAAGCACATGCGACTAGTTTTGGGTGAGTTAAGGTGAGTTTCGAAGCTATATTTTTTTGTCGAACCGTAAAAGGAGAGAGAAAAATGAGTAGAAAACCGAAAACCAAAGCATCCGATTGAGCAACGGGAGAGCCCCTTCTCAAGTAGGTTTTTTAAAAAAAATAGCGATATGTAAAAGTGATAAAGAAGATCAAGAGGGCCTGGTTCTTTTTGAACTTATCGCTTAACGCCTATTTATTTTTAATAATGCTTCTGATAGGTGAGACATCCATCAACGAATGCAAATTTTTTTGCGTCTTAGCATTTTTCAGCTTTCCTTTCCTACTGTTACTCTGACTGCACGCTTGTGCGAGCAGTGCATGCGCAGCAACAAAATAGGATATAACGCATACGATTTGGTCCTGTTCGGCTGGCTGTGCTTACGCTGCCGAAAAAAAACTTTGCCGTCTCTGCTAGTGAGAAGAACTATGCTAGGTTTTAAATAGCTGCCTCAACCTGTTTGTAATCATTTTATTCCACCGTTCGACAGTATAGAGTCGAACGCCACACTGTTAGCATTAGCCGACCAGGGAGTGGGTGGGTCCTCTATGAGGACTTCAGCCTGACTACTACAAAAACTGCTCAGCAACGGTACAGCTTTTCCATTGTCCCCTTTCAGTACCAGTCGGAAAGGGAGTACGCTAGGGCAACACAAGATCGCCAAACTGTTCACCGCGGTGTCGCAGTGGGTCATGATGTCAGCCGAATGGGATGAAAGAAGCATACGAGTTGACGGATGGTTCCTCTCTAATCTTCGTTTTGCGATGACATCGTTCTCTTTTCGAGGAGTACCGCTGAAACAGAGACCGCGTTGAAAGAACTGAACAAAGCAGGGAAGGAATCTGGACTACGAATAAATCGGAAGAAGACGCAGTTCTGCCTAAAACGAGGAAGAAGGAATGGAAATGGATGGTTCTTCCATTGTGGAGACGCCTTCCCACACGTACCTTGAACGCTCGACAAGCGTAAAGAACGATTTCGAAAAAGAAGTCGACATGAAGGGTAGAGCAGTTTAGGCCGCTTTCGGGCCTTTGAGTGAGGCCACGGACCACCTGACGAACCCGGAGCTCCATGACCATCTCTTCGAAGCGTCCGTTCTCCGAGCACTCTGTTACGCAGCATAAAGGCAGCATCCACGGAAAAAAAACCGCTATGCAGCTTTTACCAGTTTGGGGTAGGACTATGGTTCAACAAGCCGCAGCTAAAGTAAAAATGCGTGAAACGTGTTCCTTGCTGAGAAAAATGGTCATGTCGGAGTGGGCAGTGGGCAAACGAAGCCAGCGAGGTCGAGAACGTCACCTGCACATACAAGTTATGAGCAAGTTAACCGCGACCAAAAAGCAGCATTGTCGTTAGTTGCTGTTTCCTCCTCTACGACGTTAAGCAACAGGAAAATCTCGTTTCAGCCTTGACCTGTCACTGAAAGAGACAACTGAATGGGTAACTCGTCCGTGGATCGTGGGTGAGTTTTCTCGAGCGAATTTCTCAGCCAAAAATGACTTCACAGCCCAAATTTTTGGACCACAGCCCACATTTCAGTTCCTCTTTCAGAATCCATCAGTAACTTAGAAAGCGTTCTTTAGCGTGGATGCTGCCTTTAACCTTGAGCTAATGCTGTCACATCTTCGAGGAGGTTATGGACCTCCGAGAGAGCGACTGAAAGAAAGCTTTGAAATATAACCGGCGAACTCAACGTCAAGCATGACTTTGCAGTTCTCATCTTAGGAGGATGTCCCGTCTATGCAACTTAGCGAAATAGGTGTGGAAGTCAAAAAACCGATGGACTTGTCATGTCGTAAGAAGGACTGATGGTAGATGCACGAACGAACCGGCGGATGTGTTCGTGGAAAAGAGTGACCAGCTGGGAAATCAGCTGGGTACCGTTCAAGAATGTGGGATGAAAACTCGCGAACGGCTCCAATCACGAATTCTACCATGTTCTTGGATAACGTTAGCCAGAGAATGAAACGAATGGAAGAGATGCTGGAGCCTGCGCGATTCGTGACGACATGTCATCTAAGATCTACAAAGGTCTTTATCAGGGATGTGCGTAATTACGACTTACGTTTTACGATTTACGATTTACGACCATTTTCTTACGATTTACGAATTTCGTAAAAGCTGCCAAAATTTCGTAAACAATTTCGTAAATCTTCTAACCGAAGAAAATCATATTTTATTTTTTTCGTATTTTGCGCTTCAACGCAAATTTCCAGCCATTTTTTAAAAAATTTTCATCTCTTGTTTTGAAGTACCGAGTACGTCAAGTGCAGTGCCGCATAATACAGTCATTTTTCCGCTATCCGCTGCGTTCTAAAATTTTTCTGATGCTGAAATTACGCATAAAATATCATTTGAAACGGTAGGACGAAAATTATAAGGAAGAGATCCATCCCGGTAAGGTTCTAACTTCATTCTTACGCTACAGTCCATGTGGACTTGGCAAATTGGGATAGGAACAGAGGGATGCAGAAGAGGACGTAAAAACTACAGGGTCAAGAATGTGCAGAAGGACGGCTCCGCCGCTCTGACTTGTTGTCAACAATTCATATACAGGTCTAGCAACCGATGATCTAGAAAAAATGTCGTAGTTTCTTAGCCAAAATACCACTGTACTCGGGTTTACTACTAAAATCATTGCGTCGATGTGACTTGATTTTATCAATATTTTTAAAAAAATTTTTCCTGCTCATACTCGACGTAATCTGTTAAAACTCTTCTGCACTTTTGATGTATTCCCTGTCTCATTACATTTTACGTTAAATTTAAGCGTTTTGTTCATTATAGCACCGACGGTACCCAATGAAAGCAGCTTTAGCATACATATTTTTTTACCTGACTGCTTGGTATAGCCTTCCGAACT
>KN551102.1:11050-24678 GCA_000797555.1 Oesophagostomum dentatum | reverse complement strand
TGCTCGCCACTCCACCGGAAAGTAGCACTTCTACTCGAGAAGAAGTAAAGGAGGATAAGAAAGCAGGAGCTGTAGAAAAAGATGGTTTAAATAAGCCGAAGGTGCCAGAAGAAATCGTCCTTGTGACTCCAAAGGAAAGTGCCACCTCTTTGGGAGGAAAAGAACAGCAGAAGCAAGAAATTATTGCGGCTCAAATTAGCGTAGCTACCGGAGAAGGGACAGCAGCGAAAACAAAAACAGTGCTTGCCACTTCACCGGGGAGTACCACTTTGGCTCGACAAGGAGGAAAGGAGGAGGAGAACGCCAGTGCTGCAGAAGAACATAGTTCAAATAAGCCGAAGGTGCCAGAAGAAATCGTCCTTGTGACTCCAAAGGAAAGTGCCACCTCTTTGGGAGAAAAAGAACAGCAGAAGCAAGAAATTGTTGCGACTCAAATTAGCGTAGCTACTGGAGAAGGGACAGCAGCGAAAACAAAAACAGTTCTTGCCATTCCAGCCGAGAGTAGTATTTTCGCTAGAGAAGAAGGAAATGGCCAAAAGAAAACAAGTGGGGCAGAAGAAGACAGCTTTAAAAAACTGAAGACACCAGAGAGACAAGAGAACGGGAGAAAAATAATGACTTCCCCGGCACACGACCGCGAAAATGCAAGAGTGCTGCCTAAGAAGCGTGTTCACGTTAAAGAGCACCAGCGTATTAACTCTGACAGTGACCTTGAAAAAGGTGGAAAAGTGGAAGATGTTACAGTTAATCGAGAACATGCTGGTGTAAGCGAAGCGTGTGTTATCGATAAACCAGAAATTACCCATATAATCTCTAGCATCCTTATTGTAAAAAATCATGAAGAAAGAAAGATGGAGCAAGAACTTACTTGTGGTGAAAAACCCCGCTGTATACGAGAGTTCGCGATGCCATGTGAAGTTGCTTTTCGTACTGCAGAAAAATCCGGGTTAAGTGGTTCAGTGACGGCAGAAGAAATTATCCTTGCTACACCTACTGAAAGTTGCGCTTCTATGAGGAGAAGAGGAGAAGAAAAAACGCAAAAAAATTTCTTTGATCGTCCTCCAGCCGATTCTGGCGGGTTGAGCGAAGCGAGTGCAGCAAAGGGACCGAAAACATCACTCAAAAAGCTTGTTGGACACAATACGTCTACTTTAGAAAAAGGAAAAAGAAATGAGAAGCAGCAAGTTCTTTTCCCAGGATATGGCGAATTAAGTAGATCAGATATGCCCGAAGAACCTACTCTCGTGACCCCTAGCGAAAGTATTACATCTCTGAAAGAAAAGCGAGAAGAGACACAGCAAGCTTTCGTTGGTGCAGTGAAAAACGGTGCAATGAATAAAGGATCCAAAAATGCTATTGTAACGGTGAATTCGAAAACGGCTTCTGTGAAGGTAGAAGAATGTCCCAATCCTGTTGCAGAGAAAAGAAGGGAGAACAAGAAGCAGCACTTTATTCCTAGTTTTAATAAATCAGATGTGCTAGAAGAACCTACTCTCGTGAAGCTAGCAGAACGTCGGCGTCCTCTGATAGAAAATGGGAAGGAGAAGGAGAGTCAGCAAGCTCTTTCCCCACATGCTGCCTCAAGTAATTTTCCAGAAGAACCTGTTCTCGTGACCCCCACCGAAAGTGTCACCTCTGTGAAAGAAAAGCAACAAGAAACAAAACAACAGGCCGTTGCCCATAAAGATGGACCAAGTGGAGGATCCAAAGGCATCAAGATAACGGAGAATCTAAAAACGTCTTCGCTGAAGGTGGCTGAACGTTCCAGTTCTCTTGTAGAGAAAGAAAAAGAGAAGGAGAAGCAGCAGGCTCATGCTTCAGAAGAGCACGATGGATTAGATAAATCAGATCTGCCAGAAGAACCTGTTCTTGTGACTCCCACCGAAAGTGTCACCTCTGTGAAGGAAAAGCGAGAAGAAATAAAGCAACAGGCCTTGAAGAAGGAGAAGCTGCAAGCTCTTGCTTCAGAAGAGCACGATGGATTAGATAAGTCAGATTTGCCAGAAGAACCCGTTCTCGTGACCCCCACCGAAAGTGTCACCTCCGTGAAAGAAAAGCGACAAGAGACAAAACAACAGGCCTTCTTTGCCCATAAAAATGGACCAAGTGGAGGATCCAAAAGCGTTAAGATAACGGAGAGTCTGAAAAAGTCTCCTCTGAAGATGGCTAAGGCTGAACGTTCCAGTTCTGTTGTAGAGAAAGAAAAGGAGAAGGAGAAGCAGCAAGCCCTTGCTTCAGAAGAGCACGATGGATTAGATAAGTCAGATTTGCCAGAAGAACCCGTTCTTGTGACTCCTACCGAGAGTGTCACCTCTGTGAAAGAAAAGCGAGAAGAAGTAAAGCAACAGGTCCTGGAGAAGGAGAAGCTGCAAGCTCTTGCTTCAGAAGAGCACGATGGATTAGATAAGTCAGATTTGCCAGAAGAACTCGTTCTCGTGACTCCCACCGAAAGTGTCACCTCCGTGAAAGAAAAGCGACGAGAAACAAAACAACAGGCCTTCGTTGCCGATAAAAAGGGACCAACTGGAGGATCTAAAAGCGTTAAGATAACGGAGAGTCTAAAAAAGTCTCCTCTGAAGATGACTGAACGTTCCAGTTCTCTTGTAGAGAAAGGAAAGGAGAAGGAGAAGCAGCAAGCTCTCACTTCAGAAGAGCACGATGGATTAGATAAATCAGATTTGCGAGAAGAGCCTACGCTCGCGACTCCTAGCGAAAGCGTCGTCTCCGTGGAAGAAAAGCGAGAACTCGAAAAGAAACAAGCCTTCGTTGCCGGTAAAGCTGGACCGAGTGGAGGATCTAGAAACATTGCGATAGCGGAGAATTCGAAAGCGTTCCTTGTGAAGCTAGCAGAATGTCTAAGTCCACGGGTAAAAAACAGAAAAGAGAACGAGAAACAGCAAGTTCTTGTTCTTCCTCCAGAAAATGCTGGCTTAAGCAAGCAAGTTCTACCTCCAGAAAAAGCCGTCTTAAACAGCGTCCCAGAGGAACCTATTCTTGTGACCCCTACCGAAAGTGTCACCTCTGTGAGAGAAAAGCGAGAAGAAATAAAGCAACAAGCCTTCGTATATAAAGATCGACCGAGTGAAGAATCCAAAAACGTTATGATAATGGAAAATCTGAAAACGTCTCCTCTGAAGGTGGCCGAACGTCTTAGCTATCTCACAGAGAAAGGAAAAGAAAAAAAGGAACAGCAAATTCTCCTAAGCAATCAAGTTCTACCTCCAGAACAAGCTGTCTTGAGCAGCATGCCAGAAGAACCTGTTCTTCTAACGCCTACCGAAAGCGTTACCTCCCTAACAGAAAAGCAAGAACAGACAAGGCAGCAAGCGCTCGTTGCCTATAAGGATGAACCGAGTGGAGGATCCAAAAAAACTGCCATAACGGAGAGTCTAAACATGTCTCCTGAGAAGATAGCCAAATGTACCAATGCTCTGGTAAGGAAGGAAAAGGAGGAAGAGAGTGCCCTAGAACACAGTGGATTGCGTAGATCAGATATGCCAGAAGAACTTGTTCTCGTGACTCCTACTGAAAGCGTTAGCTCATTGAAAGAAAAGCGAGAAGACACAAAACAACAACCCTTCATTGCCGCTAAACCTGGACCGTGTGATGGACCCAAAAACTTGTCGCTGGGACAGGATTCAAAAACGTTACTTGTAAAAATAGTCGAATGTTGCACTCCTGTGGGTGAAAGGAAGCAGAACAAGGAAGAGAAGGTCATTCCTAGTTCAAGCAAACCAAACGTGCAAGAAAAACTCACCCTTGTGACCCCTGGAAGTAACCCTCTATTCAACGTTCTGAAGAAGGAGGAAGAAGAGACACGGCAGCCGACGGTAGTTGTCTGCAATATCGAGCACGGTGGAGTAGAAACAGCAGAGAAACCAAAAGCACGTCTAATGAAACCTGTCAAATGTGGTTTTCCTGTGAAAAAGCCAAAAGTAACTCCCGTAAAAACTGAGCAAGGGCTTACATACGCTGAAACATGTACTGAGAAAAAAGAGGCAAAGAACGCTCGTCCTTCCAGTCCAGCAGATACTACTTTGGCGAAGGAAGAAGAAAAAGACGTAAGGCCAATTCGAATGGTCACGGAAAGTGGTCGGAAAGCTCTGTCAGGAATGCTCGATAACACGCTGTTGATGACATTAAATGAAAGCCTGAAAACGAAGAACACTAAACATAAGCAAGCAAAGTCTATAGTCGTTAAAGGACAAAGTAGCAGTGAACTAAGTATTAAAAGAGTATCGTCAGTGCCAAGTCGATCGTCTACAAGCAAGAAGAAAGAACAGGAACAATTGTTGATGTCAGCTGCCAAAAAACAATCTGAACAAGTCAGTCTAACGAGAACAGAAGCAGTGACATTAGCTGCACTCGCTAGCTGTTCGAAGGAAGAGGCCAAACCAAAGGTGGTCACAGATGAAAAAGTTGGCAGCCCATATTACAAAGAAAGAGCATATAAGAAAGCAGCCGAAAATATTACTAGCAAATCCAAAAGAAAAGAAGCTGTCGTCAAAAGGTGTGAGAGCGAACGTGAGTGGAAGAAATCGGAATACGAGTTTCTCAAACATCCGCTTCCAACAGCTTCAGCTGTTGTCACTGCAAATCGACAGGAAGAGTATAAAAAGATGTACAGAGCGGCTCATTACAATAAGGTTCCGTCTGGCATGAGCCGATCGGTTCGGCCAGAAGAGAATCCTGCGCTGTCAAACATGAAAAAGAAAAGGGGTTCAAAAGCTTGTGAGAGCAGCCTTATTGAAAACTCGAAAAGTGGAAAAAAGGCAGAGGTCCAGCTTACAAAGGAGCAGTGCTCAGCTTCCAGAGCCGAAGTAATCAAAATGGAGGAACACGACGACAGAGAAGGCAGTGCGGAACGACTACAGAGGAACAGTAGGTCACAAATCTCCTATGAAGATAGATGTGCTACCGAGAAAACGAAGGTAAATGATAACGTAACAAAAGGGAAAAGTTTGGAGCAGAAGAGTCATGGCAAACGTAAAAACAAAGCCTTTACCAAGATATATCAAGTAGAAAACGACGCTACGCAGGATAAAGAAAACGCTACGCAGGGTAAAGAGCAAGCTGACAAAAAGAAAGAGTTTCAAGATAGGTGTGGCAGAGAACTTGAAAAACGTGAGGGACGCTCGAAAACAAGTAGAGGAAAAAAAGCTACTGGTTAAGTTTGAAAGTGAGTTTAGTCACTGCTGACATGGATTCTTTATAAAGGTCGGTTTTCAGATCTGATTAAAATGCGTCTTCAAAAATTCTGGAGTATAATCACACGAAGCTTCAAAAAATCTTCTAAAGTTCTAACTAAATAAAAGTTTAAGAAGTTAAGCTGGTGTATAAATGTAAAAAGTCGCCCTTTAAGATGGCTATACTATAAAATATCTTTAGTACTGTACGATCGCATATTTAACGTAAGCGGCCTCAGGAACAGGTTCTGAGCGCAGACTGACATCCAGTCCTGCTGAGATGCCCACTCACCCCAAACCGCTTCTTTGTCTCAAAATTCAGAGACAATACGAGTCCTATATCTGTGAAGCTCTAAAAAAATTCTAATATTAAAGGCAACATACGCGGAGAGCAAAATCGCTAAGACTTCAGCACAGAACGACCAAAGATCTCGAGCTAAACAGGGCTTTAAATGTTCGAAAGTCGAACATGTTCTCTAACCATAAGCGGAGAAAAACATTTATCAGTATGCCAAGGGCTTTGAATTCTCTCGGCGATGCGTCAGTGTACAGTTGCAGCAAAATGGCCAAAACAGATGCTTCCTAGTTAGAGTGCTTATGGGACAATCGAATCGAATGACGCTCTTCTTCAACTCGAAAGCTGATAACGTACCTTGACGCATCAACGTGTGAATTCAAAACCCTTGGCATACTGATAAGTATTTTTCTCGGCTTAACACAGGTGGTGAGCTTTGGACTTTGAGTGCCGCGTTTAGCTGGGGGATCTTCTGTTGTCCTCTGCAAAACCCTGACGGACTTTGCTTTTCACGTGTGCTGCTTTTAGGTATTGAATCATTACCGAGTTGAGCGAACAACCTAATACTAAATAACGAGGTATTTCATAAGTTCTCTGTTCTTGAAACCTGGGCATTGTTCTTAAGCAATTTTTCTTCTTTTTAAGCCATGCAGGTTGTTAGATGAGACAGTTTATTATGCCTGATGTTTCGGCAGTACGCCGTCCTCAGAGGCCTGAAAGTGAGTCAAATCATTTCAGTTCACAATCCGAAACCACCAAATGCCTCCTCTCATTAGCACATTCGACTCATCCTGTCAGAATGTCAGCGAGCAGTTGAACGACGGATGAACTCACCAAGTGCCTCACCGAATAGGCTCTTAGGAGCCGAATTCGTGCAAAGCCTATTGTCTAGAGAAGATGGAACTGAATGGCAACCCCCGGAATGGTGGATGTCCTTATATGCTCTAGACAATCTTATAACTCGCATAATGGTAAGAACGGCATCAGATCATTCGTTATAGATATTTGCTCATTCCTGCTGTTCATTGTGCGATTTCGCGTAAGGATCCATGCCGCTTCTAACGCTTTTCGAGCGGATATTTCGGTCTCAAAAGCAAGGATGGTGCACATTACATCAAAATCGTTCCCGTCATGTACTTCTCTCCTATGCTTTCCGAGCGGGCTGATTAAGCTCTGCCGCCTTTTACTAGCTAGGTGCTCCTTCAAACGCACGCTAAGCAGGCGACCGGTCCTTCCGGTATAGGTGGCATGGCTGTCCAAACATTCAATTTGATAGACGACTCCAGATTTCATGCAATCACCTGGTTTTCCGAAAGGACAAACAGCACAATTCTGGGAGATGCAAGTTCTGTCGTACAATCTGTTACGAACTAACTGTTGTCTGATGTTTCCTTTAAGGACGTTCACCAGGAAAACATCTTGTTCCAACTGAGCTTGAACAGTGCATCGCCTGATTGCGTAGCATACCTTGTCGGAAATAAATGGCAAGCACAGCGGTATTTTGGAGACGTTCTGATTGCTTGCATTTTCCCTCGAGGGTCTGGTTTGTAGCCTGGGTCTTGTTGGATAGCCATTAGATATCATAATCTTATTTGCCACCCTTAGTGATTCCCGATGATAGGTCGGATTTTGTAGGACATATGTGACATGGACCGCATTTCAGATTTGAAAAGCTTATGCGTCTTAATTAAGCTGTAAAAGACCGGGCAGATTGGATGGTCAAGTTTATGCCTGCTAAGAAATTTCTCATTGAGACCAGCTTCTTTGCCGATCATCATCCTTACATGATTCAATAGTTTATACTGAGAAATAAATTCTTTCTCAGTAGAGGAACGGTACGTTGTTATGTCGGATAGATGATGTTCAGTTATGTCACGATCAAGTGTCTGCGGTACTACTACGAATTCTCCCCCCTTGTCGCCAACCGAAAGACGGATAGTGCTATCTGTGATCAGCCGCTGGATTTCTTTGAAGCCCTGCCATTCAGCGTACGTCAGATTCGTGTGTCTTCTACACCTATTTTGTGTCAGCACACTGAGAATTCTTGACGAGAGTATGCGGAATTTGATGTCAGCTGCGCGACAAGGCTCGGGTTCTTTATAGAAAGACAGCGAAATGGGGCACGGACCATTATGCGAGTTATAAGATTGTCTAGAGCATATAAGGACATCCACCATTCCGGGGGTTGCCATTCAGTTACATCTTCTCTAGACAACAGGTTTTGCACGAATTCGGCTCCTAAGAGCCTATTCGATGAGGCCCTTAATGAGTTCATCCGTCGTTCAACTGCTCGCTGACATCCTGACAGGATGAGTCGAATGTGCTAGTGAGAGGAGGCACTTGGTGGTTTCGGATTGTGAATTGAAATGATTTGACTCACTTTCAGGCCTCCGTGGACGGCGTATTGCCGAAACGTCAGGCATAATAAACTGTCTCATCCAACAACCTGTATGGCTTAAAAAGAAGAAAAATTAAATAAAGAGGATTTTCGTATTTATTTCGGATCGCTTTGGTCGATCTGCGACTAAAAATAGTACTCGCGACAAAAGGGTCCTGTTTTTTGAATTGTAATCGAGAGCTTACAAGGACCACGTGCTTAGTCAAGGTGGCCGATCGAGATGAGTAAAACAGAACCTAAAGCAGCTTCGAATGCTGACTTCAACTCTGGTTTGCAAATCTGCGAAACGCTTTTAAGAAGAATTAGGAACGACCACAAATTACTTGAAAGCACAGTTTTTTCACGAGAAGACCGTATGTTGTCCATGTTTGGGCGCACATGGGCCTGCAATCGTTGAATTATCGAAAAATACGAAACTCATATATTAAGAACAATGCGGAAACAAATTCCCTCATGAAGTGCATATCTTTTCCTTATTTCTTTACTTTTTCATGATAACTAGGTGAATAAGAAAAGCTAGGCTCCCAAAGGAATGCCGTTACGGAATCTATGTAGTCTGTCGGGTTGGCGGCAGGCAACGCCCACTTAGCTTCCTAAGCAGGCTATAGAAGGGCCACGGAGAAGGGGAGCGCGATCTACTCTTGCTAAGAGAGCAAGAGAAGGGAGATCGAGCCATTACGGACCTCTCCCTGAAAAAGAGATACTGCTTACTTGGCCAAGTAGGGAAGAGGTCCGCTGATCTTAAGGTATACTGCTGCAATTGTGACCCTTTGTCGGAGTGCTAGTCTTTGTTGTTGTTGAGTATGTTGAGATAAAAATTCTAGAAGAAACTCGTGCGCTTGATTTCTCACCTTTGACGGCGCACGCATTTTACTGACTCGGTTCTACTCCAAACATCCGCCAAAACCCTCTTACAATGCGAATTTGCAAAAATGCAGCATCCACGCCCCACAAGTGTTGGTAAGTTTCCATAAAATACGACAATAATAAAGAAAGGAAAACGGTGCAGTGGAAGCATGCATGAATAAGATACTTCGGAGTAACATGCACTATGTTGGCCTACAGAGGTGAGCCGAACTTTGCCCGCAATATTTTTGAGAACCTCTGACTGAAATCTCGCCGGAACGTCCATGTTATGTTCACGTACTAGAGGGTTCAATCCCAGTAAGAAATACAGTTTCCATGAAAAAAAAACATTTGTCAATAAATAAAACAGCCAACAAAGGGCCATACCTGCCAAGCAAGATCCACATTGGAGCCACTGTTATGTTCCGTCCCAGTTTTCGGGCTGTTCGGATCTTGCCTGGTTTATGGCCGCTTTTGTTAACTGTTGTATTTATTGATAAATCTTTGTTGATGAGAGCTGTACTCCTGACTTGGATTGAACGCCCTATTATGTAAACATAACAATACGGACCTTCGGAGCTTGCACAACATCCACCTCCACCTGTGACAAAAATTTCCCCGCTTCAATATTCTTCCACAGAGAATAACGAATTACGACATTCAGATAAATACACAAACCTTCACACATACCCTATGTTTTACAGTCGAGGCGGATCCTGTATCGTTCGCGCGCGGTCAAACTGACGGCAGAGCAAAGGCCAGTCAGTTTATTTTGCTCCCGCTTCGCTCAAAAGTTGTTTTTTCTTCGTTTTCTTTGCTGCCATCTATGTTTAGGTTTATATCAATTGTACCGAAGCTCACCTTCTCGCCCAAATGGAAGCAGAATTAGTTGACCAGCCTACGCTTCACCGTCTCATCACCCTGGTAGCTCGCGCGGCTCAGAATCCGCCTCGATTTAAACAGAGGGTACATCTTTAGCGCGTTACCGCAAGTATGGCAAGATCCACGTCTTGAAGGACTTCATTTCAAGAATAAACGAAATCAGCAAATGGTGGATACAGCATTAACATATACGAGAAAATTAGTAATGTAATATTAAATTAGCAAGTTCCCAAGAAGCAAACAGCAAGTAACAAAGTCAAAGTTACTTGAATGAGTGAAAACTCCAAGAAGCGAAAAAGAAGGATCGTCATCACTGATGAACACTGATTATGTACAAACATAGTAATAATGAGGTGATCACGGCTGTATGCGCTAAGGGGCTATAATCCGCTGAACAATAGCCTCACAGGACTTGGCAATGTGCCGACCTCGTAGTAAAAGTCGTTGCATCCAAGATGGTTGTTCCGGCGCCTTGCTGTCTGCTGGATCCTAGAACACATCAGGCTTAGGACAGTCTTCTATAATTCGAATTCAATGCAGTATTCTGTCCTGAGTGGTTTTCTGAAAACGGCTTGTGCAGCGATTGTGAGCTCAGCAGCGGGAATTTCGCCGCTTATCCCTCGGCAAGTACTGACCAGGGAAGGGTAAGTAGTTGGTGGAACGATAACGAACGGGACTGGTACCATTTGATAGACGCAGTTGTAGCTAGAAAAACCCTGAAGTAAGAAGGCGTAAGTTTTTGTTTACCAGGAGTTACGATGTCGCAAATGTCACTTAATTTTCTATGAGAAATACCAAAAATGGACCGTTCCTCGTATAGAAAAGCAAATTTCGGCTCAGATACTTTTCTCTGTAAATATGCTACTGATCTAATCCATTTACAGAGCACACTGGCGGAAAATACTCCACTTTTGGTATTTTTCATGGAAAATTAGGTGACGTTTGCGACATTGTAACACCGGGTAAACAAAAACTTACGCCTTTGCACTTCAGGGTTTTTCTAACTATGCCAAGATCGGTCGAATGGTACTGGTCCCCTTCGTTATCGTTCCACCATCTATTTACCCTTTCCTATTGAGAAAAACTCGCTGTCAATGGAAAAAAAAGCCAAGTAGCACAGCAGAGACTCCTCTTATATTGGTCTGTTATAGCACAGGTCCACCGTTGCTTTAACTCGAAATTAAGCGACCGCATTGGAAATTCTCTGAGGCGTGAAGACACTAAATTTTGGTTGACTCTGTTTGCTTTTAGTTCTAATCTAGAAGATAATATGTTTTCCTTAACGATATTCAGTAGTTACTCAGCATTAGGCTGAGAAAGTGGAACATTCATATACTGGAGGTTTAATGCCCTCCGGTTTCTGTGACCGAAATACATTCTGAATGAAGGATTAAACTGCCTAGTGTTCCTGTGCCTTTAAGATTGTTAGGAATGCGGCTTTATTCAGGCTAACTTTTCGAATTCACGTCAACAGAATGATTACGGGTTGACTTTGATAGAAGTGCGGAATTGGTTAAGATTTTATTTCTACAACGATTTCTACAACCTAGTAAACCAACCAGCTTCAAATTGTATGTTGCAAAAGTCTCTGGACACTCAGGACATTTGTCTTTTCCTGATACTGTGACTTCTCACTTCTTCAGTGGGAGCTCACCTTGAAGCATGGACAAAGATGACTTTTGATCTTTTTTTGGCGTTCTTGATCACTGGTAGTAGATGAGCTACCTATTCTTTTCCAATGGAAAAATCGTGCCTCTACTCACTCGGAGCAATAGTAGCACATGAATACATCAGAAAGAACAAGGATTACTCATCTCTTAGTGCCACGTTTTCAAAAAATAGATTGCTGCAGAATAATTCTAGAATGGAAAGCATCGATCCCTCCACAACCCTTGGCTTCACGCAGAAGAGAGCTAAGCGCGGTTTAAGTTTTACTGTTACGGCTCAGGAGCAACTTGAAAACACCGAGACGGTTATCTTCTGTGCACTACAAGAATTATACATTTTCTTCTGAGGCACGTTAAAAAATCAGAAATCTGAGTTCCCAAAACTTTCCGGCTTTTGTATAGGATAGGCTGTACGCTTTCAGAAAATCAAGTGAATAATCTGTTATCTCAATTGCGAAAACAGAGAAAAGTCGGCAACCGAGGTGTGCGGAAAAATGACGCCCAAATTGTTTTCATTTGTAACTCTTGTAGATGAGAAAAGGTAAAGTGGAGACCTCGCGCATATTGTTAGAAAGGCAAGGTATGGGATCGTTGGTGAATTATGTGCTAGTAGTCAAAGTATTTCGTATGAAATTGCATTTTCTTTATATTTATTAGCTATTATGATTCACAAGTCTGTCCGTCCGGCTTCACCGGACTTCCAGACTTGCTGGAGTGCTCGCTTCGCTCGCACCATTTTACTTCCTATCGGCACATGCACATACTGTCCAAGCTACACCTATGGCTAAAGTATCGATTTGTTGCTCCGCCTTTGATCGGTTACTGATCGGCCTTTCAGCTTCTGATGACCTCATGCTCCATTCTAGTGACCCTCCACGTTGCCACTGGTCTCCTATACATTGATACCGACATCCTGCACATCGGTCGTGACCCCCTGCACGTCTGTCGTTACCTCCTGCACATCGATCCCCACTGCCATCGCATTGGTCCCGAGCTTCCCAACATCGGTTTTTAAGTTCTCCTCATCGCTGTAAAGTTCTCTGACAGCGCTAACGGCCTTGTTCGCACAACAGATCTAGCATCGCCAGTATCGCCATCGCCTAAGATCGCTACAGTAGCCGATGACTTAAAGTTTAAACGTCACAACTACTCAGCGCCATGTAATTTGGCACATATATGCGCTGCACAGAGACCTTGAATATATCTCCCACATCCGATGGCCCTTGTATGGTGCTAATCTTGTCGATCGAGGTTACCTGTAAAGACATAAGCCTCTCCTACCCTAACACCCCAATCCGTGGCCACTCAACGCCGCAAAACTCAGCGCACTAAATCGTCTCGATGTGGTGGCATTGGAGGTAGTTGGTAGAGGTTCCAGCCCATTTACGGAGAGAATTTTACCTCTTTGCGTCTCCTTTGACGCCAAATACGCACATTTCCTGGGCGCACATCTACCTCTTTTCTCAAGCTACCGCCATTGGCACAGATTTGAGCTAGAGTGGGAAGACGATGGATATTTGTGAAAGAGTATTTGAGACATCTATGGTGAACATTTCGGATGCGTACGTTTTCTTCAGAAAGAAATCTGCGCTTTTCAAAATTCAAACCGCCCCAAAATTCAGTCTTGGCGGTGTTTGGCACCACATAACTTGGCGTATACGTGCGCCACACTGTGAACGCTTCGCACTTATGTGGCAGCCCAAGAGACACCCATGACACAAATTTCACTGCTCTATCATTCTTCTCTCCTCCTCCCTGCCTTTCCACCAACATCATTCTTCCCTCAACTGCGAACTAAACCATACCACGAATGAGTAGCGGCATTCAATCATTGATAGTGAGCAAGAACAATGCAAAGGATAAGGAAAACCTGTAAATAATTTCGTTTAAACGTAGTGTACCACGAAATCTGAGTTTCTGCACATTTGGTACCAGTTGCCGCCTCTTGGTCCCTTCTATCCAGTGCAGAAGCTTCAAGAGAAAATTCCCAGCGGTTTTTCTCGAAAACGGCTGGGGATTTTCTCTTGAAGCTTCTGCACTGGATAGAAGGGACCAAGAGGCGGCAATTGGTACCAAATGTGCAGAAACGTAGATTTCATGGTACACTGCCTTTAAATCTGACACTGGCTAAACCCTTAGCTCGTTATTATAAGTAATAATTATAGAATTCTTTTCTTTCATAAGGGAGATGCATATTGCTAAGGTAGTTTATTTAGAGTTTGTAACTTGTAATTACAGGGTTATATTAACACTGTTAGAGTTTTTGTTTTTAAGTTCGATGATATTGTTTAAGCCTATTATATTTTTGATAATTATATTTAATTTCTTAATGTTTAAAATATTTCTTGGGATGG
>KN551101.1:19548-32121 GCA_000797555.1 Oesophagostomum dentatum | reverse complement strand
TTTCAGTTTAGAAGACGCTACACCCTAAAACTTTTTCCTTCAAAGATGAGTATCGACCTACGATGTGAAGACCGTTTGAAATTTTGAAAGATTAAATATGCAAGCGAGATTTGGAAAGCGCGTGATCAGCACTGTCAAATGGGCTTAAAACATTTCTACGTAATCTATGAAAATCGAAAATCTTTTAGAGACGAAGAATGTCGAGCCGTTTTACCATAATTTTTGGCCACCTTTATACTTCGGCTCAGTGCTCAGCTCATATTTTTTAGCTGATCACTTTTGCTCATAGTAACTGTGGTGCTGTTATGGTATACTGAGACAGTCGGTAATCCGAACGTATTAGATTATTCGATGGTCTCCTGAATTACTGCGCAGTAAGCAGCGGTACTAGTAAAGTTTGCAATCAGGCTTCGCATGAACTGCAAAGTAACGTTTTTAAAGCCCACCTCACGATGTTGACAGTGTCTGTTGTGATGTTCTCGCCTTGTATTTCCACGCTTTCCATGCTGCTACTAGGTCTCTTACTTGTTGATGTCTCTTCTACTACGTCAACCTCATCTTGCTCCTCTTGCTCAATGGACTGCAGCTTCTCTTCTTCCCATAGCTCCTGCTCATCTTGTATTTCGATTTGTTCCTCTGATGCTTCCGCAAACTCAGCTATTTCTTCCTCTTCTTCGTCTTCATCCTGTTTTTCCTCGAAAGATTCGTTCACTTCTTGTACTTCTCGCCGAGTAACGTGCCTCTCCTCAGTGATCACTTGCTGTCCATCCCTGGTCGTTCCAAGAACTTTTTCGGACACTTCATCAACATCCATCCCCTCATCAACATCCATACCCTCTGCTTCCTCGTCTTGCTGTTCGACAGCTCCCACTTCATTCCTGGACGAGGTCTTCGTCGTCTTCATCTTGTACTTCTATAGATTTCTCCAGGACATCTTCAGTGTCCTTCTTCCCAACTGATGGTTCAATAATTTCTATGCTAGAGGCAGGACTAATATATGGTGCGAATTCTTGTTCTTCTTCTTCAACTTCTATATACTCTTCTACAGTTGAACTGGGGAGATTCTCCTCGTATTCCAGTGATTCATCGAAGTTAGGCTAAAAAGAGTGTATTACATTCCAAGTGAACGATAAAAACCTTCAACATGATTAGGAATGTACGATATGAGAAGTGCATTTCGTTTTAGATTCACCACCTTTTCGGATGGATTCTTGCAAGGCTTTAAAACACTCACAATTGAAAAACCGTGCCCATACTACTTATAAATCTATCTTACAGAAAGTTTCAAGCCATAAAATAAGCAAATTTACGATAAAGAGACGATTCAGCAGAAAACTATACCTGCATCATTCTTTCTACAGGACTGGAGACAGGAGTGGTTTGATAAAGAGAGGACTGGCTAGACGATGGAAGATCGAACTGCAGGCGGTTGCGTGATGGAGATGCAGCACGTTCTGACGCTGGAATGTGCTAGATAAACAAAAGAATGCAAACCTGAAGTAACGAGAGGATCACATACGGGCTCTAGCAGACTTGAGTATACTTCGGGGAGCAGGTTTCTGAAATTCACTTTCTGGAGTCTTCTGAATCCACTTGCGTTGCGACTCAGCCTGTGCTGCAGCGCGAGCCCGTGTTTGAGGGGTTCTCAGGATATCCGCTATTGTGTTCAACGTATTTGCAGGGATGTCTCTAAAGAATAGCAGGACTTGTGAAACAAAACCGTATACATACAAAAACGGGCTTACTTTGGAAGAGACACACTGTCGTCCTCGCTAAAGTCCAATAATGCGCGTTTGGGAGCAACAGAGACGGTCTTATCTGACTGAAACTACTTATATTTACAAAAGCAGTACAACTAACTTACTATGCACAAAAATGTTTTCAAAAATTGGCGGGTTTGTTGTGCTTAAAATAAAGTCCAGAATAGACAGATAAGGCCAACACGTAGTGATCATGAACGATACTAGGGAACAACTATCACGAAAGAGTGACGTTTCGATGAAAAATTCAAACACTAGGAAGCACGCAAGCAAAAAAACCCCATGGCATCGGCTGCACACTTTTTTTTNNNACAAAGCTGTTATTTTAGCATCGATAGATACTGCAGAGATGGAAGCGTGTACACTTTGGATCAGACTTCAAAAGGAAACGTGAAGAAAGCAACGACCGAAAGAGTACGCGCTATGAAAAAGCGCGAGTGTGGTTGCACACCTAGTAGCATCGTTAGATAACGGCATTCCTGCAAAGTTTCGCTGACAGCTAAGTAGTGATTAGAAACCATTCAAACGAATTGCAGAAGTATAAAAGTTTTTCATCAAGAAATAGCGTTGATGCCAACACCTAAGGCTGAGCTCATGTAAAAATATCGTAATAAATAGATGGCCGTCAAAAACGAAAACCGTCTAAATTGAAGTCTACGGAACTGAAAAAGAGCTAGTACAAGTCTGTTTAACAGTTTCCTATTTCTCCAAGGATACAAAACACTAATAAACCTCGCTTGAAACCTGCGCAGAACTAGAGTTCATCTGTTGTAGAGGAGTATTTCCATGACGCTTTCTCGAAATCAAAACATCAGCAGTGGACCGCCTGCAAAAGGAGGCAGTTATACAGGAGCCCTCAGCTTGGCAAAGCGATAACAATTAGGACCACCATCACTTCGCAAATAACCCGAGAACCACGAAAATCCCACGACGGAATTACGCTAATCTTCATCTAGTCATTTCTATGATTACACTAAATTCGCTCGCTTTCCTAAGCTGCGAAATTTCGCTTAAATATGGTATCCGTAAAGATGTTAACGTATTACCAGATGTGAACGAAAATCATCCATTTTCCAAAGTATGCTCAAGAAATTCCCCTGATATAACTCTTCAAACAAGAATGACCAATCTAGTACAAGAGTGTTTCTAGCGGCATTACGACGCATAATGCAGATATGGTCCCACTTGCTATCGCTAAACAAGACTGGGAAGCTTTCACGTCAACGTTAACAATGTGTAACAATCAATACCGTCTATTCAAAGGCTTGGGTGTCCTTCCACGGTTGAAAATAGGCATATCATTATCGTACCATCTAGTAGAATTACAACGGTCTTGCTCTCAAATAAATTTTTTCTGATGTTTTCCTGCAAAAGAAAAGACGAGCTTACCAAACTTTTCGATTGCTTCTTTCATTCCTGGTGGCCAAGATATTCGCAGTGAAGGAGAACGGCTCCTATTTCGTAGAAGCATTCGCACCACAGGCAGTAAATGGATGTACTCCACAACAAAATCGTTGTTTTCGTTTGGTGGAACAGGTAACTAGAAGATGCTGCGATTATTTCCCAAAGTGCTGCGCAATTCCTAACAAGCACAAACCTCAACGAACTGATCATATCTTTTGTTTTTTGCAAGATAACATTGCCAAGCAAATTCGCCAAAACGAACAGATTTTGTGAGAGCTAAAAAGGAAATCTTCAATTAGCCTCCTCTGCATAAAGCAAGGAAATTTCGTACTATTCAGTTTTTGCTCTTCCTCAGCCGAAAGAGGGCGAGGAATGCTTATCAGCTGCTTGACCTCGCTCTCAGCAGAAATATGTCGAGGAGGTAAACGCAACTCCATCCCGCTTTCGTTTACCGCCTGAAAGCTTAGGAATAAAAAGAAACGTAACAACGATATAATGTCAGCACCAGGGATGTGCGGAATTCCGACTTCCGATTCCGAAAACTCGGAACTTCCGGCGTTTTTTGGGCTTCCGATTCCGAAAAAAACGCCGAAAATCGGAAGTTTTCGGAAGTAACTCTAAGATGAAAATTTTTTCGCATATCACTGAACAGTATCAGCTAAAAACCGTTTCTTCAATTTTTCTAAGCAGATGACAGGATGTACAACATTATAAGATCCTACTAGTTTTTTTTTCGACAATCTGTACGAAATCTGCAAGGCCGCAAGAGTCGAATACGAATAAGGCGTAGATTGACAGCCGTGCATAGGCTTTGTTGAGCCTATCCTACGAAAGCATCAGCAGGATCCATTATACTTTATCAGAGTGTTGAACGTCTTGAACATGGCGCAAAGAAACTATCTGCAACCAATGCTCGGCTTGTGGTAAGCAAAAAAAAAACAGTGTTTTTATTTTCTATGGAAATGTTAGAAGTATCGAAATTGGAAGTACCGGGGCCCAAAATATATAACGCAAGGAGAAATGTAAAAAAAANTTACCACTACACTAATAGAAGAGATCTATTCGCGCTAGTATAATTTCGGGCCAAGTTTTACAATGGATTGTATATGCAACCTCTCATAATAGCACCTGCAATCTATAAGATAGCTCCCGCTTCTTTCGACCGGTTAATTTGACTGCTAGTTCCCATCTGGTTGTTTTTGGTTAATGCTAGTCCTTTTAAGTTTGAAGTTTAGACAGCTTGAATACTTTATAATGTCATTTTAAAGATGATATGTTGCTACTAAATTCGTTGACTAGCATCTCCGAACTTCCGATCCCGACACTTCCGAAATTCCGGTGTTTTTTGCGCTTCCGATTCCGAACTTCCGATTTCGGAAGTTTTTAATTTCACTTCCGCACATCCCTGGTCAGCACCTTCTGCTAATGAGTTTGCCACGATAGTAATCTCAATCATAGTACTTTACAAAAACGAAATTCAACATTAAAAAATACTGAAGAAACTAACTATTCCCACGTCTGCACACCAAGATCTGTATACATTTCCAAGTTCTTCTTTGTTCATACCCAGAAGGCCATGCATTTGTGTTGCCACAACATCGATGAGGTTCACCGACTGAAGAATCAGATCAGTAAATGCTGTTATAGCATCAAATATCACCATACCGAGTAGGGGCAAGGTTCCATACTTCTCTTGCAGTTTGCGTAGTCAAGAAGATAATAAGCCAGCAACTGCCCCTTCGACTTTGTTGGAATATGCAAGAGCAAAATTGGTCCCAAAAGATTCTGTAAAATAATACGATAAAATTTAGAACTAGATTCTTTAAAAAAAACTCTAATCGCTATAATTTTTCACTTCTTTTGCAAAAAATTGCAATTTTTAATAATCTAGTTATGGCATTTGTATTAAAAAGCATTAGAAAGCAAAGGATTCACTGCTGAAATAGCTAGCACTCACCAGAAGTGCTGGTGGATACCATTTAGGACCTTCAGCAAGCCAAAATGGTTCGCTTTTTGATCTACTTTGCATGCGAGCAACCAGCTTGTCAATGTAGAGCATATTTCTAAATAACAGTCACTCAAGAACAGTATAATTCTACGCAAATGTTGGCCTAACCCTGAAGCTTTTATTCTGCGCTGTTCCATTGCTTCTTCCATAGCCACTCGAATCTCTCTGTCCTCTGCCACAGGAAGAATCTTCGACCAGATGAACTGATGAATCACAGCGGAATATGACCTCAGGTTCTCTGCCGCAAAGCGCTGTGCTTCTAGACTGGTGATATATTCCTCTGCAAAAGATAGTTTTTCTCCTAAAAAGAGAGCGTAAAGCTTAAACAACCCGAACTTTTCTCAGAAAATATATTCATAATTAATCTAGAATATAATTAAAATTTACGGACTTGTTGCATCCTGTTCTCGTTCTGCACTAGTGATCAATTCGCGCAGAATTTGTACTCCCGCCACAAACACGTCGTGTACGTGGGCTAATGACTTACGTCCAGCGGGAGACAACGGAGCCGAAAATCTGGCGAATAGCGGCTCAACTAAAGACAACTCATAAAATATTAGCAGTGAGATGCTGCTGCAACTCTAACAAACTAACTTGTTTCGTGCATCTTTTTCGTTGCCCTACCGATTTCGTCCCAAATCCATGTTGCGATGAAATAACGAGACTCAGTGGACTCGCTATGCTTGATAAACTGTACAATAGACATTGCACGCTGATGACTTACTAGTGCACTAAGTACAGAACAAAGTTGAGCATACTGAAAAAGAAATTATAGAGAAAAAATGCATAAGACAGCACAGCTGGAGTTACCTGTTCTGTCACTTCGTTCTGCGCATCCCTTTTGGGAAAGCCTAGAGCCGACAACCAAGCCAACGCTGAGGATGGTTCTGCCACATGCATTTCCAGATCAGCGCAGATCGTAGAAAGAAGCTAAAATTTTTGAACTTTCCAACAAAAATACTGTTCAGGAAGCACATGGTTAACGGATTACTGCATTTATTAAAGCTACCGAAGAAAGCAAATCAACACCTTAAGCCAACGTACCAATTCCAGAGCAAACGTCAACGCGGGATGTATGCAGTGTTTTATCTGTGTGAAGCACATCTAGTGCATTTTAGAAGCAAATCATTTGCAGAATGATAATTTTTCGATAATTATAAAATGTTTCAAGATTCTTGTGATGATATCTTATTTCGTCTTCCTCCAATTTTTCGCTTCAATGAACTGAATATTGTGGAGGAAAAGCAGCAAGCACAAAATCATCACTGATAAAGAGGAGTCTATTTTTATCTACAACTGGATTAATGATGGCATATATGTACTCCATATGAAAACTACGACTGAACGACCATTTGAGCCATCCGCAAAGGAGACCACTACAGCTGATGTAAAAGCAAATGCACAGACCTGGTTTGGAAGACTTGGAAGTGTGAGCTGATAACATTTCCTTGCGCCGGCAACATGTACAACAGAAATCTAGATAAACGAGCAGAACGTTTCACTGACAGTATAAACCTGAATTACAAAAAACTACCTCGTAAGCTGAGGGGTAGAACATCTGCTCAGCGTCACTCACGTTAGATATGAAACGAGTAAGACAGGTTGTGTCTACAGCCAAATCCTGTAATGTGATTTGCTTCGTGCAAGTTTAATTTTATGGAATCTATTTTGAAGTAGAAACGGGACTGGCCAGGTGCTACGGTCAAAATCTTTTTTTTCAACGGGTGGGTAATGGTAAACTCTCCATCTCGTATTTCATGAACAAAAGAATACCCAGTTTCGTTAAGTTTGTATTTTAGAGGATAATGAAATTAGATGAATCCATCGGGTTTGCCAATGTCTCTCCTTTTTATTCAGAAAGAAAATATATTATTCTGTAAATCACCTTTATAAGTGAGAAGTCCTCCTCTTTATGATGCATTGGAATGGGATGAACGTTAGATAGGAACGCGCTTTGTTGAGCCAGTGTTCCATCGGGTATAATCACTTGTACCAGTCGCTTATAATAATAAGCATTGAGATCAAAGAGGCCTCCCTAAATAGTTTTTAGATATAATAATGAAGTTATGAAGAGCACAGCGATCGAGTGAACTTCTTCTGGGAAGGGGCACCATGTAGGCCAAGTCAAGAGAACTCTGCCATACGACCTAATAATTTTAACATCTAAAATCATGGTATGGCAACAAAAAAAAGGACCAAGCACGACTTTTTGCGACTTCTTCTGGCATTAACATATACTGGCGATCGAAAATAAGTGTTCGGATGTGTAACTATTGCTGCCAGCTTGCGATGAGGCTGGTCGAAAAATAAACTCCTGCGGGGGGTGTTATAACCGCAACAGCGTGCTTCGCTACTTACGAAAATAAAGGCAAGCTGAGTAGTTACATCCTAGTGGTCCGAAATTCTTACTTGTTGGATCATAGCTCAACTTCCAGTTCCAATGCTACTTTTAGTTTACACTGCATGCAGTTTGCATAATAGTAACTTCAAGAAGTTCATTTCGTGTATAAGATCCCTTTTTTGGTTTTTGGGCCTGCACTACAACTCTGTCGCTACTCTACCATGAACAGTGAAAATGGCGGATGAAATTTCTAGTCAACTTAGTAATGATGCATCAAATTTCATGGTAAAAGAACTCTTCATTCTGGAGAAAATTTGGTAATGTCCAGGGCACTCTTATAGGAATTTAATCGGCCTCTGGTCAATTATGAAATCTTCATCAGTGCTCATCAGGATGTTCTTGATATGCACAAGAACATCCTTCTATGCCACTACTTATATAAGATTTCACAGCTTGACAGATGCCATTTAGGTACCTCACCCATAGCTGCACAGGACACAAGGTATGAACGGATTTTTCAGAACCGCTGTACATATGCGATTCTGAAAAGGCATGCTTGCTGTGATGAATACAAACAAACGCTACCTTTAAACTATATCCGTGCCGATCTGAGGCGATATAGGAGAAGAACATAAGCGACCTATCCTTATCGGAACCTGAATAAAAACAGTAGTCTACCTTAATTCCAATGCTGTAGAGGACATTACCAATCTTGAAACTATCTCTCGTTGAATCGTCAGTTCCACGAAGTTCAGCGCGGTCACGTACCAAAGTTTGTGCAGAAATCCACCGAACCGTGTGTGGGAAAGGTATCTATTTTTAGGAATAGTAAAGAATGAGACGACAACAACATTTTAAAAAACTGACCATAAGTTTGATGTTAAAAACTGGGGTGTTCCAAGTACGTTCACTAAGCGGAAGTGCCTCTTCATCCGGAAACATAACCTCATACAAACATAGTTGCAAAGGCTTTACCTTAGTCGTTCTGAAAAGCGAAAGGGTAAATGCTGTATAAGTAGGAGCCTGCGGATTTGTGAGTGCAACGAACCCATATGCAACAAAGAACCACAGATGACATCTCGGGTCGTCGTCGGGTTCCAGTGTCGCAATGAATTGAACGGCAGCACTACATGGGTAAACCAGTGGATCTCTGAATTCAAAGAGAGTTGTAAGTAGAGGCCTACGGAGATAAACCGAGAAGTAAGATGAAAACAAAAGCACGCACATCGTTGGACAACTGGTCAGCGATATTGTCATAATTCCACCAAACGAAAAGCCGACCAAAACTGTACGGCTCTTCTCAAGAAAGCTTATGCAAGTAACGTAAACGGTCTCTGGAAAGAATAATAGCGTTTGTCGAAATTTAGTCTTTGATTATAAGGAGAAATTCCATTCATAATACCTAGAGGCAATTTCTTCGCCTGAGAGCTACCCGTGCCGTGGTCTATCCAAGTATACACGAATTCATCACCAGAATGGAAAGGTTCTGCAATCATAGTTCTGAGAAGACTATACACAGCTGGTAAAAACAAAGGAAAACATGAAGCACATACTTAACCCATCAGTAAGTTTTACAGTTATGGGCGTATGCCCATCATCATGTTGACGGTCAGACAATTGAAAATGAAGCAAATAACAGTGAGCAAGCCGAGTTCCTGATATGATCTCAACGATTTCAATGGAAGACGAAATCAAATCAAAGTTGTCATACCTACGGCTATGATATGAGGCCACGAAGACATTCTGGGATGCAAAAGTGATTCTAACTGTTCCATAGCTACTTCATCAGCGATTACTTTGACACAGCATATCTGAAGAAAAACGACAAACAAAATGAAGGTCACCTGTGCAGTGAGTTGTTCAACTATGCTATAGAAGGTGGAGAAACCTTCAGATTTCAGAAAAAAAACCTGCAATTCTTCGAACCCTTTCAGCGATGCGACTTGCATCAGGTAAAGTAAAAATGTTTTCTGCTCTAACCCAGCTGTAAAACTGCTCATGCGCAAAAACAGTACACGGAAAAAATGTAATATTATGCAGCAGCATTTGGTAGGGTTTCGTGGTTCAAATGGATGGTACATTCAAATCTCAGAAAAGTGCAGAATTTTCAGACATCTCGAGTGATCGAAGGTGAACTTCCTGTAACTGTACATTGGTATTCAGCCTAATCTTCGAAAAGATATTCGAATATTCGGTCGGGTAGCAACGTACAGTTGATAAACTCAATAAAAATGCAAGTCCATATCCTTTGCATGTGGGGTATCGAGCTCTACTTTGCTTTCAATTCCAAACGAGCCCAACTAGGCCAGTTTGTGCGGCTGCACACCACCTGCACAAGCTCAGACAGAAAAAAACTATAACATCCATTAAAGATCTCTTAAAGACAGCATCCACTCTCGGAACACTTTCTGAGTTCTCGATGGATTCTGAAAGAAGAACTCAAAAAAAGATTGAGGTTCAAATTTCTCGGCTTAAAAGTCATTTCTGACCAAGAAAATCGCTCCAGAAGACTCGTCCGCTGTTTATTGGATGAGTTGTCCAACTAACTTTCCACTCTAGTTAGAGCACTATAACTCCTGGATATGAGTAAAACTGCAAGTCTCTTCCATGTCCTCGCGCTTAAAACGGTAGATGACCCCAATGGAAAACGCACGACGAAATAGAAAACTCGTCCGCGAGATTGAGGACGAGTCTTCGGAAACGAGTTTCTTGGTCAGGAATCACTTTTGAGCCGAGAAATTTGAATCTCAACCATATTTCGAGTTCCTCTTTCAGAATCCGTTGAAAACTCAGAAGGCGTTCCGAGCGTGGGTACTGCCTTTAAGTCTGTCTCGCACAATAGAACAACGAGGTCAACGTCCTTTCAATGCCACAATTGAACAACTATACTCGCGAGTAGAACGATAATCGCCATCGTAGCATATAAGTCATTACCTGTTAGATTTCTTTCTTTCCAGGATTTGAAGAAGAAAAATTAAAATTCTAACCTTCCTCCTCCCTCATAAGCGTGAATTCGACACGTACAACTTCAAGAACATGTGCAGAAATCTTCCCTTTTATATGCTTATTTGATTCAATAATAATGCTTAAAAATGAGAAACCTCGTCTGCTATCCTTAGCTTTTGCAATTGTTTTAGCCGAGCACCGGTCCATCGCAGCAAAGCCACACAGTGAGGATGAACGGCAAGTTTTGTGCTATTCAGAATAACTACGAGGTCGAAACCCGCATCTGTAAAGTGAACTGAGATCAGACGTGAACATAGGAACTGAAAGAACCATTACCTGCTCTTCGCATATACTCTACATCTTGAACGAGCAACTCCTCATCAAAGATAAATTGAGTTTCTAATCCTCCTTCGTGAATTCTCCGTAATAACAGTGTGTTTGCACAGTAGAAAGCGGCAAAATTGGTGAACTCTCCTTGAAAAAAAAGGAAACGACTCTCGATAGATATGTGAAGACACTGCCAAACATACCAGAGCAGTCCATTAGATATTTGACATTTAAATCGTGTCCCTCTTGAGCATGAATATGTTTCGCGTACTCAATCTCATAGCTGCTGTCCAGAGGAAGGAACTTCTGCTTCAAAGGATCTGGAACTTTTTCCAGAGTCCGCATACCTGAAAAGTATCAATGAAACCTAGCAGAAATAGCATGAAGTAAGTGACACTCCTCAGCAGGTACTGACCATTCAAAGAACTAACACATGTACATAAGGCAATCCCTAAAAAGTAATGAGGTAAGCGTGTTAAAAATCCTTTAAAATTATTCTCAGCTAGGAAGGGGACAACCAAATCAGGCAGCAAATTCTTCTCCTGGGACAAAAAATGTCACTCCAACAATAGGGTTGACGTAAAATCTGACTGCCACTAGAAAACATCAAAATTTTAAAATTAAAAATAGAAAATAACACCTCAGTTTACATTTTTAAGCTGAGTATGGGCCGTTTCGTAAAGTTTTATGATTAATTCTCGAGGAAGGGAGGAAGAAATAAGGGGTACACATTCGTGTTAATATGTATTAGCCTGTTCCAGCTGATCAGAAGCTCTCTGTATGCAAGCAGATTCTTCGAAACCCTGCTTCAAACTGACACACTCAATTCCCATTCAAGCTTTACATACAGAGAGCTCTAAATTCGAAGGTGCCGCAGTTCAAACCTAAGCGCAAAACCTCCCCCCCCCTGAACATATAAAATGCAATGATGTAGCGCACTCCATTCCCATAGTAGCTTGGAAAAGAAATATCAGAGAACTGTTTTTTGCTCCGCAAAATGCCCCCACCAGTGGATGTCTGGAATACAACATGTCGGTGACCCTGGCAGGGATAAGGCTCTAAGCCATTATGGACGGCGTGCACTACTGGACTTCCTACACATTTATTTATAAACAAAATTTTTGTAAACAAAATTGAAGGAAAAAATAATTAGCTCTTGAATCCAGAATTTTTCGCGCCTGTCGCATCGCAACAAATTGCGCAGCGTTAATGTGATTGGAGCACATAATCTTTAGCTAGGTGATTGCATTTCCGAGTTATTTGTGTACTTGTTTCACTTCTTTAAATTCAGCTTTCTAACATTATTAAATGTTTTGAAATCCCAAGTACATTGGTAGTAGTACGCTCTTCTAGTAACTCCATTACAGAGGAAGAGAAAGTGCTAACTTCTACACAGTTTTTCCTTCAAAAATTTTGAAAATTACTCGTACACAAAACCGAATTTTAGGTAGAGGGGCTAGATTGTACTAAATTTGCTTTTTTTTCTGCCATGATCAATTACAGCTACTAACTTGAAAGTAGGATTGGTACTTGACACTTGGCACTTGTGGAAGGATCTACTGCATCGATATGGTAATCTTATTAAGCGAAGATGGCTCCTTTTCATCTTTAAACCGTACTTATGTCATTGTACACAAGTATTTATCAGAACGCAGTTTGTGTTAACAGTTGAATCAGTTCGTTATATTTGCTGATGGAGAAGTTCCTTTGATAACAAAAACATTGCGGTGCTAGGCTTTGTTAAGCATCGACTATAGAGGACACGTCTTTTACTACTGGACTTACAA
>KN551099.1:24977-35414 GCA_000797555.1 Oesophagostomum dentatum | reverse complement strand
CAATTATCTCCAAGTTCTCTCTTCTCTTAATCTGGGCATTTTGGTACATCTTCGCTATAGATTTAGAACTGGGAATCACTTTCAGATCTTTGAAAATAAGGATACCATCGAAATGTCAAGCCAGCCTACAAAAATTCCACCTAACATCCGCGAAAGCGTAGAAGTACATAAGCACTGTAACAACAACAATCTGTCAAAAAAGGAAAAGATAAATTGTAGCAGACGTCAAAGTAGAAAAGTGAGGAAGCGGTGATGCCATAAAACCTACCAACCTTTTTTATTGCAGTAAAAAAGGATGCGGATGCTTGACTAAGAGGACGATTTAGGACGGTTTTTTAACAGTCATGTGAAGTTTCTAATGTTCACACTGTCCGGTAACAGTGCCTTGCATTTCGATAGGGTCATACAAGTTCAGCCGGAAGTTTGACAAACGGGTATACCGGTAGGTGCGGAGGTCGCGCTCATCCGAAAAGTTGAACAAAATTGATTGATTTATAGCTCAAAAACCGCTATAAGACTAAGACAGAAAAGCGCTGCATCTATCCTTGTGAAATGTATAATTATGAAGTGGAATTAATGTGCATTTCAGTTTACCACTTCAGCACAATGTTAACATCAACACTAAAAGCATCAGTAGGATCAAAACGCGAACAAAAACAATGGGTCATAGAACTGTAATAGTAAACCTGATCAAGCAGATGAAGTTTGCTCGGGCTTCTACAAAAGGCTGATGATCTGATTATAAGATTAAATAGTTCTGTAGGAAGTTTTTTATCCATTTGGAGGTTCTGAAGAAACTAAATTAGATTTGACGATCTATCCACCTCAACCCACCATTATCCACATCTTCTATCAGTTGTGCGTTGTCTAAAAATATAGAAAAATATACAACGTCAGAAAAATGCGCTGGCTGCAGCTAGTTGTTTTGGCTAAAAAAAATTTGATTTTGAACAAAGTGACTGCTTTTGGAGGTTTCCATTCGAAATCAGCAATTTTGTATTCAAAGAAAACATGGGCTGCTTAACGATAGTTCGCTAATAGTTCAGTATACTGAGTGTCTACGCTAGTATTAAATTTCGAACATCTTGTTCAATCCAGATTTGAAAACAAAAAAAAAATCGTGGAAAAACTCTTTTCGGTACGAAAAAGTACAGTTTTTCTGCGTTGTTTTGCAGCGTGCCGTGGTTATCTGCCGTCGGTGTCCAGCAAGTGGGCGTGGCTTGCCCTATCGCGTGTTTGTCTAGCTAAAAGACAAGCGGCAACACGGACACCTTCCTTCTGGACGACACGGCGCTGATTCACAGAATTCTGCTGATCTGTCTTCGAGAATACTACTGAAATGTATTACAGCGCTGTACTTTCTTTCGTGTTATCAGTAATCACTCTCGGAGGGGGCTTGAAGTGCTACGTTGGTGAGTTTTGTAATTTTTTGTTTTGTTTTTCGACTAAGCTAGCATTAGACGTGAGAAAATGGTAAAGTAGAGATGAGAAGTTTATAATAGGGTATCAAGAGGGAGTGCAGATGCTCTTTTCCTCTTTCCTTTTTCATCTCCTTCTGGATTTCTTTACCATAGTTGATTGTAACGTTCTTCTAGAATATGGCTAGTTTGGCACACGATCCGTGCCTGCCAAGCATGGGCTGGATCAAGCTCTCTATTGCTAGGGCAATAACCGTAAAAGCAGTTGAAAAGCTAACCATTCAGTGAAATATTCGGATGAAGTCTGAACTGCGACTGTTCTGACTATGACAGCAACATGATATTCCACTTGACACTAGCAAAAAAAATCATTGTAAAAATCATTTATTCCGATTTTATAGCCGAAAAGTTCTCACGATAAACGATATGAATTTATCGATCTATAAATTGTTTCAAATATTTAAAAAAATATAGGACTGAGCAACTGGGAATGTTGATTTGTGCGATGAAAATCCCCGAACGAGACATGAGCCCAGCTTAATCCATTAGAAGCTTAACACCACCATCAGTCGCCCTCAGCAACCTCTTCTTGAAAGTACGGTTGTTTCTCTCTGGAAGAAATCTTTGATAATATGGCCTTTAGAAGGCGGACATGTAAATTTGGTCCTTTTAGGTTTCAGTAACCTTTTCCTTTCCAAAAGTGGGGTGAATCTGTGAAATCTCAAATCGATTGTGTTCGAATAGCATCGAGTCAGAGCTACAAAGTGGAATCTATGTTTTCGACTAAATTTTTCGTAATTTCCGATTAACTAACATCCATGAATTTTCCGCCATTGCTACCATAAGCGCAAAATCTCGTGCTCTGCAAACCTGTTTCTTTCCTATCATTGAAATTCTGGAAATTTCAGTGAAGATACTGACGTTGAGGTCCTTTAGTATTTATTTGTGCTGTGAAGAAAATGGATTAAAAAATCGCTGTTTCATGCGGAAATCTTAAAGGCAGCACTCGCGGAAAAAGATCGATTTTGAGTTTTTGCATTTTTCGCCCACTACCTGCACGGTTTGCCCAAGGCCAAAGAAAGGAAATACGAAAATTAAAAATCACCGAGAAAAAGTCGAAAACCTGTGCATCCCTCTTATCCAAGTTACGGGGGTCAGCGGACGAGTTTTCCTTGGACTTGCACGTCGAACAAGTACGCTTCGGTGTACTTTACACCATTCTACGGAGGCCCAACGGCAGGAACGGCAGAAATTCTCGACTACACCACCGTAGAGTGACGCTCTTTTGGTGTAATTACAGCGAAGCGTATTTGTTCGACGCGCAACTCCACGGAAAACTCGTAACTTGGATAATGGACATTTCCTCGGTGAGTTTTTGCTTTTATGCTTTCTTACTTTGGCTTTGAGCAACTCATGAGGTTAGTGTGTAAAAAGCACTGAAAACTATATTCTACTATGAACGATGTCCCAGCTACTTCGCGACCACTATCCAACCATAAAGGGCACCTTCTAGTTAGTTCACGTTTACCCTAGTGTGCAGACTGTAGCCCACGAGCTAACTGACCATCGAAAAGCGGGCGTTCCCAGCTCCAGTTCATCGAGAGTCTCGAGAGTCAGCGTGCAGAAAGATCGCTTGACGAAAAAACCCGGTACCAAACTATTTTTGAGAAGCGTTTTCTGATAAGCGTCGGCTGATTATTAGCAAAAGTCGCCTTGCGGTACTAGTTCCAGATAATTTTGCAGAAAAGCCGCAGAAAAAGCGCAGAAAAACCGCCGACATGTTACCTGCGGTTTTTCTGCGCTTCTCTTGCGGTTTTTCTGCGCTTTTTTGCGCGCAGTATGAGTATAACAAGTTAATTAGCAGTTGGATATAGCATTCCGGAATCCAAAAATTGTCTGGCATTCGCGGACTCCGGTGATTTCACAGTCTGCAACTGTCTCGCACTGTGGTGCTTCCGCAGCCTGACCAACCAGCGAAATTTCCTGATAGTTGCCTTTCTTGTAGAGTAGACTGTTGTTCCGTATGTGACGTAAGTTTAGTTCTAAAGTACTCTCTCTTTCTCCTATGGTTTTTCTATGCTTTTCCTGCTCTTCTTCTGCGATTTTTCTCTGCAGTTCTCCTACTCCACCGCAGCAAAACCGCAGAAGAATGTTTTTTCTGCGGTTTTGCTGCTTGTATTTTTCTCTGGACCCTCTGCACGCTTAACTGTTGCGCGGCGATCTCTTTTCCTGCGGAATTTCCGACAATCTGTCCGAGATGCATTGCACGCTATTTTACCTAGAGTTTAAATTGCTGATCTGCGTTGTCTGTTTGTAAAGCTGCGTTTTCAGTTGTCTTGATTTTACAGTATTTCTGGCGCATTTTCCTTGATAAAAAACAAAACGACTAACAAGAAGATGCCGTCTTTTCAGCGGGGACTGCATTTTTCAAAGATATTCCGTGCATTGATGGTCAAGAGGATGCAGAAGATGCCTTTAAACAGTTTCTCGAGCCTTCGTACAGCTTCTCGACTCTACTCACCCCATGATTCATTCATTCATACTAAACAAGAGCACGTAGATTGTAAAGACGCTTAGTACGTTGCGAATTACTGAGTTGCGGTAAATTCATCATTCTCCGAATCTAGGACTCCAAAGGTGCAAAGTTAGGTTTACTCTTCCATCTTCATGAACGATTTCATTAAGACTGATATAAAAGTTATTTTCAAAGCATTACTTTGGAAGTTTAGAGTGAAGAATGCTGCTAAACGCATGTCGTAACTGCGAAATCAGGGGCAATTTCCCTAGCGCAGTTCCACATACTTTCTTTTACGGCTTAATATCCCATTACATGGCGTTTTGGGTTTCGATGGGAAGACAATTCCACGGAAAGCAAATAAATTATGAAACAATTCTCTCAAACTTTAGAGCCGCGAAATAAAGTTCAACTCGATCGAACACTGCCATTAGTGGAAGAAATTTTTCATGGTTTCTGTTGTACTGAAGGTGTGGCTTCCTTTTCAGTATCCATAGAAAAGGCCTTTAAAAAACAGCATGGGTGGTAGCAACTTAGTTATAACTGGTAGTTAACCGACAAGGATCTATAATCGCCAGTTATAGATCCTATAACCAGGAGATCATGAGTGCTTAAATCGACTTTATTTCACTACTACACTAACTTGAATGCCATATCAGGATTTAAACTACCGGTAACCGGCACTTAACCTATAGGTTGTATTTTATTTATTTAAATACATCAAACGATGTGCCTCTAATAGGATGTATTTGCTTAGGCAAAATTCCATGGCTTATAATAATTGGGGAATATCAGTATGGAAGACTGGTGTCCCGTGTATAATTACAATTTTCTGAGTTGTCATATAAGGAAATTAGATTAGATGTGATTTTAAATGTACTTGAACTGTCACAACCAACCGTACGCCCATGACGGCTCCAGCGCCTATCTCTGACTGCCATAAATGGCTACGAGCTCAATATCGCTGCGGCTTCAAAAGTGAGCGCAGCCAAACGTGAGCATATAAGATCAAGAGACTAGGGGTTCCTTGTTAGGTTGTATCCTGGTAGGTTTTACAGATTCCGGTCTTCTATCTTGGTCAATAAGTCGGAACCAACGCAGATAGCGCGGACGATAAGGAGACACAGGCGGGCTTGATCCTGTTTATCGAAAAAGTGCTCCAGGGGACTTTTTGGGATGGCGGTTATGTGGGTATTGTAGCCAGCCGTGGGCCAGCAACACAGATGGACGCGAGCGCAGGGCACACGCTGACGCCCGATCCCTATTCCCAGCGGCACTGAATTGTGCGGGCCGCCCCGTTGTATTGGATTTGGGTAGGTCGTAGATCATCCATCACACGCGAAAAGTTTATCAATAGATCAGCCCTTCTTCGTGAAAATAAGATATAAAAGTTCTGATATATCTTATGCCCCGCTTCTCGTCTTTTTTGTGAGTTTGATGCCGTTTTTCTTTAAAAAAGCGGGATTAATTTACATGCAGGGCGTAACTTTGTACAACCCTTCCGGTGTCAGAAATAGAACTACTGCATGATGAAGACGATGGTTCAGTGCCTAATACAGCTGCACAAAGCGTGGAGTGAGGATCCTTCCGTGGTTCGAGTTCCTTGCGGTGCATCTGATTTTGCATAGCAATAGGGTCACGCCAGTGTTCCTGGCTTATCCATAAGTAGATTCAGGTTCGCAAAATAAGGTTGTAGTTACCGCATGATAAATATTAACGGTTAACTGGCAGTATCTGAGGAATTGCTACGGCTCCAGGTGATTTTGTAGTTCTGCATCTTTTATTTTTCATAGTTACACTTCGAAGCTGCACTTCAACGCCCAGTTTAACCTGCACATTTCTCGTTAAACCCCGCTTTGTGAGTAGGAGCTGACTAAGAACTGGTAATCTTGAAAGCGCGCCATTTTGCCTATAATCCCAACTAATTGCGCCCGACCAGTTCTCGAGCGAGACGGTAATTGGCACCGTCATACTCGTTCAGAGTCGGAGAAGATGAAGTGCAGATGCTCGAAGAGAGTTCGCAATTCGTCTCGTAAACGGGAACGGCCAAAGAGCAAACCGCTCACCTTTCACTGGCGAAAAGTCAAACCAGCAAACGGTAAGCAATTGTTTATGGAGTGACTATCGCGCTACATACTAGCAAGTTTTCAGCACAGAACTGTTTGATTCAAAGTGGATTTAAATCTTTAGGAAAGCCCTAACTGCACCCTTATAAACAGTACCATACCTGTACTACACCAGTGATAACAACCAACAGGAAGGACCTCCCACTAGATTAGTGTAAAGAAAAGCTTAAGATTTTAGGTGTATAACGCAAGGCTCCAGAACTTCTGTATGTAACTGGAAAAAAGTGTTGATCCTAGGATAATGCTGTTGTTCTCGATGTTGGACGATGTGCTGAATGCGATAATTTGCTGAGCCGCTGCGAGTGACTTGAACGGGTAGCCCGCCACTAATCAATGTTGCGAGCCATGCACTTATATAACGGTAGGAATCCCATTCTGGCTGTTATTTGCACCTTCTTTTGGAGGAATAAATAGAATACACATGCCTGATAGCTCAACATTTTTTAACGTCACTGCACAAAAAGTCAGAACTTGCGTCGAAACTTCCGGTATGCTGCTATACTTTCCTATGAACCTCCGTCGTTATTTTTTTTTCCTCTATAGCCCATAGTAAAGTTCACTCAGTCCAGACGATCTTGAATAGCAGCTCCACAGAAAGAAAATCAGCTCATCCGGATTAGGCTAGCACTCCGCAATATAAAGTAGCAAGCTCTGCTGATAGATGAAACCCTTAACTGAGAAAAAGTAGGACGAGCCGCCGATATTCGGTCAAAACAGGCGTAGTTCTTCAAAAGAAAACTCAATCTAAGTTTTTGCCTAAAATAACGCAAACGAGAGGAGACGCAGAGGAAGATCGGCTGAGTTTTTTCTAAGGTCCACCGTGGCAACTTAAAAAAGTTTCAGTTGGTGCAAAATGGTGTAAAACATGAAGCCGGAAGGAATCATGGCTGGAGCGCGGATTCTTATCATTAGCACGTGGGAACCTCACGAAATATTGTGAAAGCGCGAAAGAAAAGGGAAATAATGTAAAGAAATAATGTCTAGCATATTGTTTGGAAACATTTCTCGTCGTAGGGAGCTGAGAGAGCTAGGTAGTTTCAGCTAAGAAGAAGGTTCACGAAATATCGGAAGTTGTTATCCACTGCTGATCTACTGCTCAGCCGCCATCCGCCGTTTTGATCTAGAAAAGTCAAACGTTTCTTCGTTTTAAATCACGGATTTTTTCAAGGGGATTACTGCTGCTTTGGAGCTGATTTTTGTTTTTATAGCCTATACAGTAAGGGAACTGCTGGAATAATTTTCGAGAGTTTTTGAACAAGTTCTGCAATGGGGTCAGCTGAATATCCTCGGAAACTGGTGGGCGTTGCAAAGTTTCGCTGACAATTTTTTCGTCGGATCTCGGCTGAGTGAACTTTACTACGGGCCTATTTCTTCTCCGAATTTAATTAGCGGGTCTGTATGCATGGAATACTGCAGCAGTGCAGATAGTGGCACGATGACCAGCTTCTCGCATTATTTCTTAGCCTAATTATCCGAAATTGATGCTAATTCCAAAATACGTAAAATTAGACGCTTGAAAGATTTGGATAGTATTTGATGACCCGCACAAAGCTGCGAAGCAAAAAAAAAACTAGCAGCTGTCGCCCATCATATAGTTGAAGAACCATAAAAGCAGGTTACTTGAACCCGTAGTGAGTAGTTTTTTTCTTATTCCATAGAATAAAAAAGTTCGGCGCCTCGGCGTCTGCCCTTGCGCACGCTTGAGCCGACCGTTTCGAAAACCTAGCAATAATAACTAGTGTAATATGTCGTAGAATGTCACTTACTGGGCTTAATTTATGTTTTTTTAGTAGCTTTTTCATTATGTGTGCCTTAATTAATTTATGAATTATTTTAAATATATCTTCTTTATGTTACTAACTTTCTCAAAAATTGCGAGTAAATTACTTTTTATTTTAGTCTTTGTTTCGAACTACAAGCACATAGCTTAAACGTATTTATCTATTGTAAATGGAACATCATATGATTATGATGTATTGAATAAAAAATAAAGAATCGCTTCTTTTCTCTGCGTGAAAATGGTTATAACTACTTATAGCAAAGCCGTGAATACTAGTTCTATTCGAATCGCGACATTACATACAGCACACATTTATTCATGCAAAAATTACTCGAAATTCGAATCTCGCGCATAAAATCAGCAGTTTCTTCAACAATGTAAAATACTTGTAATCTCTGCTATGGGCTGAGCTTAGTTGTGCAAAATCAATGCTGCGCAATAAAATTGGTCGTACGCACACATGAAATCAAGACATTTTTTCGCTTTCTCAAGGACGGTTTATTTAAATTTAAAGTTATTCAAATGTTTACATTTATTTATATTTAAAGTTATTCAAATATTCAAAGTACCCAATTACAGTACACATAAATAGTTCCGACCACGCTGTAGTTCTGCCTGTTGCAATTTTTCTGCGCAGAAGTCGTCCGGCTTCGTTTACCGGGTTCTTTAACAGTAACTCCTCTACATTCTATAGTTTCCTGTTTTGAGCGTTAAAAGCAGCATCCACGCTAAAAACGCCTTTTGCGTTATCGTAAAAACTCGGATAATACTCCCGTAAGTAAGCGATATTGCGACAAAGATGCGCAACTCGTTCGGTTCTGAGAAAACGCTTCCGGAAAGTTGTGATCAGCTGCTCCAGTTTTTCGGACGAGATTCAGCGGGTTTCGGACGAGGTCGCTTGGGTTGCCAAGTCGTGGTGGGACTCATGGTTCCGCATTCTCTGCAGTCCTACAAATTCAGCAAGAAAACTGGCAAAAAAGGGGTTTAACAGGGTCTTCGAGCGGAGTCTGCTTCTGTATAGATAATTAAAGCGTGTATTGTGCGAAGGAATAGCAGCTTTTCGCGATTTTTCCACTGATTTTATAGGGTCATGGGTAGCGCGCGGCTTGAAGTCCCGCCACGACTTGGCAGCCAAGTGTACTCGTTCGAAGCTCGCCTAATCTTGTCCGAAAAAAAAAACTAGAACAGTTGAGCACGGCCATCCGGAAGCATTTTCTAGCTTAGGATGGGTCTCTGTATGCTTTCTTTTCGCACTTCCGCTCATTCGCGGGACCATCGACCAGGATTTGATGAAAACACAAGAAGTGTTTCTAGCGTGGGTGCTGCCTTTAAGATAAAATTTTGACACATTCGCAGTATTTACGGCGTTACCCTTCCTAACTCTGCTGGAATTTACGAATTAATCATTCAGCGTTTTAAAGCCTAACCATACATCCTTGACGCGGTTCTTATGACCAGCTCACAAACCATTACATTGGTCTGTTTTAACTTTTAAAACAAAGTGCTTTTTAACTGGTAGCGATTTATTAACTAGCGCGGGAAGTCTCTTTGCATCCTGTACCTTCATCCCTCTAGCCATAGGTGGAATATGGTGTGGAATATTTAAGGAAACAAATTTTGGGTGATGTTTTCCTCCATCGAAAAGAAGATCCTTGACGCTATGTCCTCTGTACTAGGTCACAAGACGTCTGCGGAATGTTCTTAGTCACCTAACCACATAAAGAAATGTTGCTTTAGCACTTTAGCATACCACATTTGTTCGTCAGCAGTGACTAATAATACCGTCAAGTTTTCACAGTAGCATTGCCAAGTGCCACCCTGGGAAATTTCTCTTTCAAAAGGTTCTAGCATACCAGTATTGAACATATTTAGTGCAAAACTTCCCCATTTTCCCGTGCACCTATAAGTTATTCAGTGCAGTTTGCTCCTAATTTCAAAATCATTCAGTAGAAGGACCACTTGTAATGTCTTCTGGTGTTTGGAAAGACATCGTATTTTGAAATAAACCAGCTATAAATCATACTGCCCGTATAGTAATAAAATGCATTCAATACAAAAACATCCCATTTTCCCATACACTAATAACTTATTCAATGTAGTCTGCGTTCATTTTTCCGACTCTCGAATAAAAATCTTGAAGCACATTTATGAATAGAATATTGCACTCCATTTATGAATATTCAAGCGGTTGTCAAAATCGAGCTATTGGTTATGCTGGCAACAGCGCCCCATTCCTTTCATATGGGTTGATGACGTTCAGCGGCGACGCGGTCGAATGCCGTAGGAATCCGGACATTCAGGGAGCTGACGCTTCTAAGCGCAACAAACTTTTGTAAGCCAAGATCGAACTGTATGTTCCTAGATGAACGGCAATAGAGCTGTATGTTATAACGACTTAACGCAAAATCATTCATGGCAGTTCCGCCTAAACTTCTGAAGAACTGAACAGCGCTCAGTTCGCAATTGGGCCTGTGGTCGCCTCTGCGAAAAGCCATGATGTGTAATTTGTCCTTTCTATAGAAATGGAGGCTGCACGATTTCTGGGCTCGTCTACTTATCACCTGTAATTCATGTTGCGACAGTGGTCTAAGTAGATCA
>KN551097.1:14033-24865 GCA_000797555.1 Oesophagostomum dentatum | reverse complement strand
GTCGTAGACTCCGATGGTGCTTACCTCTGATCCACTCTCCGGTACGTTTTTGAGAAATTGTTTTAAAATTGTAGGCAAAAAGCTCACTAAATTCTTTCCAATCTAATATATCGGAACTAATAAAGGGCCAGGATTGCCTATGTTTGATCCTTGTTTGACAACATAGGTAAAAGTGGAAAGTCGGAAACATGCGCAAGTGTAGTTCTACCCAACCGCACCTGTAACGCTTTTATTGTAAATGGGAAGTAGTTTATGTGTTGGAGCGCCAGAACTTTTGCCGCATCACGTAATTAAAGACAGTGTCCCACCAAAACTTGGTTGGTGAGTTTTTCTAGTAAGACTATCAAGGAGGGTCTACTCTATAACCCTAGCGTAGCAGCAATCTCCAAACCTACTCATTTTGGAGAAAAGCCTTATCAGGAAGGAAATCCCTGCTAATAAAAGCTACGACGCGTCAAAGTGCGGAGCCAAGAAACTCTCTAAGAATCAAGGTTAGATTATTCTTCTAGCAGGAATATGTCTTTGAGAATAAACAGTCCATAAAGCTGCTGCCCCATTACTTTCGTCCAGAGCCTTGCTTCGGGCTTTGTTCTTTGTTGCTTCGAAGCTTTTATTAGCAGGGATTTCGTATTTGATAAGGCTCTTTCTCCAAAATGAGTAGGTTTTGGGGGTTCCTACTGTGGTAGAGTTGGAAAGTAGGCCCTCGCTGACAGTCCTACTAGAAAAACTCACCAACCAAATTTTGTTGGTACACCGCCTTTAAATATAGTGTAATTTGTTGGTACACTGTCTTTAATTATGTGGTGCGCCAAAGTTCTGGCACTCCAAAACATAAACTGGCAGAACTATGAGGGAGGGCTCGTTCTATAACCGTATCATAGTAAAAGCCCAAAATCTGCTCAATCTGGAGAAAAGACCTGCCGATATGAAATCCACTGATGTGTAGTATAAACAAAGCTGTAAGCCCGTTCCCTACGTTCAGGGCCTTTCCTCAACTTTTGTTCTCTGCTATATTGCAGTTTTCATTAGCACAGAAGTCACTGTAGACAATAGTTCCTCCAAAATGAGCAGGGTTTTGAGGCTGTTATTGAGCAGGCTCTCCCTGATAATTCTACTAACAAATCTCGCCAGCTATTTTTAGATGGTGCACTGCCCTTGAAGGCACAGTTCCAGCCGGAAGTTTCTCAGATTTTGGCACGAACTGTACCGACGGTGGCGCTGATTACAACGATGCACGTAAAATTACACGAAATCACCGAAAAGTCTACGTTTCAGGGCGCTGAAAGGGCCAAAATGGGAGGAGACCTTCCGCTATTTTTCTCTGTTGGACGAGATTCGTGAAGAATTGTGGCGCATTGTTCTTATGCCGGGAATCGACCATGCACATGCATCCGCGATTCCTTGGTTCAAGTTTTTGACCTTCGATACATCTAGTCAACCAGTTGCATCACTGTGGAGACGCAGAGTACGTTTCCTAGCTAGGGAACTTCGTACAGAGCCAGATACGATTTTTATGTCAACACGGGAGTTATTGGAGGTTTTATGAGATTTCACCTACATCATTCGACTGTGTGTCTCGAGAGCTTCTAGGATATGCCATTATCCCATATGCCAAAATGACTTTAGAAAGGGTATGTTGTGTTTCTCCATGATGTTTACGTACATTAAAAAACGAACAAAAATTCATTGCAAGGAGTCCTTGGAGAATAACAAGCAATAAGTTAATATAATTTCAAGCCCTTGAAGCAGGCCTTAACTTGGTCCTTCGGATACGGCTTCAGCGCAATGCAGACCTTCTGGCCATCTTCTACCCATACCTGGAAAAATACAACCAGAATAGCTTATGAACTGATGTCATGAGTTATGCCATAGTTGCCATAATTAACAATAAGTCGTTCTTCTATTTAGCTTAACACTTTCTTGAAGCCAGTGCGACTGTTGGTGGGTTTTTCTTGTAGAACTGTCTGGCGGAGCCTGATCTATAACCTTACCGCAGTAGCAGCCTCACAAGCCTGCTCATTTTGAAGAAAAAGTATCAAAAATGAGATGATGCCAATAAAAACAATGGCATATCAAAGTGCAGGATCAAAATGCCACCTTAGAAGCAAAGTTAGATTATTTCTTTTTCAAGAACACGTCAGTCCTCCGAAGAAGCAGACGATACGGACCAAGCTGCGACCCACCCCCTTCGACCAAAGTTTTGCTTCAACTTCCGTTCTCTATTGCGCCGTAGTTCTTATTAATAGGAAAATCACCGGAGATAATGCTGTTTCACCAGAATGAGGTTTATGAGGATGATATTGTAAGGTTATAGCAGGACGTCGGTAACAGTCCTACTAACGAAACTCACCAAGAAAACTCTGGTGGTAAAATGACTTCAACTTTGCCTCAGATAACCACAATGTTTAATGCCAGCGTTTGGTCCCAAACACAACATCTACTTTTATTTTAGGAACGTCGGTAGCGGCGTCCTCTATATCCATGCCATATTAGAACTTGCAATACATAACTCTAACTTCCAAAAAGGCGGTTTTGTCCAACTAACGTTTGAGTTCGGTGCAAAATTTTTAATGCAGCATAAATTGTAGGAAAACCGTCATCTGCCATGTTTTAGGTCCTCATTCATAAAAAAACGAGCCCAAAAGTGACTTCAAACGACCTTTCTGCTCCAAACGATCGCACTGAGAATGGGTTTGGAACCAAGCTTGGCAGTATTCATAAAGCCACTTTTTCCAAACCCGAACGTTTGGGCGCCAGATTCAAATGTCAAACAATTACCTTATTTGGCAAGATGTTGATCTTTTTTGGCTAAGTAATGATGAAGCGGGAAATATAGAAGTCCATTCGTTACCCGACTTGACCCGATTTGATACACCCCTCGCGCTCCATTGCAGCAGTGCTAAGCAGCTAAAGGAACAAGAACTTGGTAGCGCATGCATAATTGGTTGTGAGGGGACACAGTACCTCAAGAAGGCTTCTTACAAGCGGTGTTGCACCCTGGCTACTGTTTATGTACGTCAAGAGAGGGCCAGTTCCCGGCATCATGCTTGACGGAGCTCCTATTTTTAGGCAAATGTTTCCATATTCACAGCTTTTTTGCGTTTCTGGTCTCTGCACTTGTTTAGCTATGAAACTGACGTGTTCTTATCAGCGTTCTTCCTTGAAATTAAGGGAAGGGAGTTGGTTAAGTGGAAAATCCGAGCGGTAGAGCTGCTATGCGCGCTCTGCATCTGACCGTTTGATCGTAGCCTTCTTATGAGCGCTCTACATCTGACCATTTGATCGTAGATTTCTAAGTCACTTCTCAACTATTATAAGCTTATGCACCTTCATTACTTAGAGCTTTGCTACTCACAATCAGCCACTATAAGTCTACATCGCTGACGATCTCTGAACATATTTTTGTCTTTTCGTGGCAAATCTGGTATTATGCCCGCCCACTAGGGATAATTTTGTTAGCAAGTTATTACACGTACACAATAACGGTAACAAGCAACAGACCTTATAGTCCACCTTCTTCCCTTTCAAACGCTCCTCTATCTTCTTCAGCTCGTCTTCTGAATCTACCTGAAATTTTTCGTATTAAGTGCCTTCAACAAATGAGAAGCCGCGAACGGCTTGAGCAACTTACGCCTAATGTCACTTTATGCATGGAATCCAGCTCTTTTGCGTACTCTGCTGTGTTGGGATCATTTCTGAAATTACGCCGTAAGCGTAAATCCAAAAAATACTGGAGTACGAATTAGTTTGGTTCGTTCTGAAATGACGGGTCTGGCTTTTGCGAGTTTTCATAGTGACAGCCGATTTGTGTGACTGCAGAGAGGATAGATATATTCACTTTGTCGCAGACCAAGACAAATGGAGGTGGGCGGGGTCAGGCTCCCGAGTGGAACAGTAGTGGTTAAAATTGAGCTGATTCTCGGTGTTTTAACCAATTTGAACACGTACGGCATCCCGTTGGGTGCCCTGATCCCACCCACAACTCCTCTTAGTCCGCGACAAAGAGAGTAGATCAATAATATTGCTACCATATATAATATCAATTCATATTGCTTTGAGTTTCAGACAAAAACGCTGTTTTTTTTTACTGTGGCAATCACAAGGCGATTTTTCATTTGCAAGCCGCTTATTCAAAGGCAATAAGGGAAGGGTTTTTTATACATCGGATTTTAAATAAGGATGAGAATGGGTATTTCAGGTGTTTCATGCCTGGTCAATCGTTGCCATCGACCTCAACATCAACACCAAAGCCGAATATTCTAAGGTCATCCTGCTTATGTGGTGGGAACCAAAAGGTTGTTATTTACTACGATCTGCTGCAACCGGGCGATTCCATTACGCGAAATCAATGTACGCTACGGCTGGTTCGTTTAAGCAGTGCATTATAAGAAAAACGGCCGGAATACAAGCAAAGATAACGTTCAGCCTTGTGTAACAAAAGTCGTAGGAAGTTATTTGGAAACGCTCAAGTAGCCTATTTTACCACACTCGCCGTTATCGACCGGACATCCCACTACGATCTGGCAAGTCACCGCTTCAGTTCCTACGCAGAAATCGAAAATTGGCTCCTAACTTGAATCGCCTCAAGAGATGACCTTTTTTTCAAGATGGAATTTTAAAAAAATGTCTGAGAGGTTGGAAGAAATAATAGCCAGCGATGGATAATAATACTTTGATTGATCTGCTTATTCATTTCATTCTGAAATGAATGTTATTTCTGACCGCAAAAAACAGACCGAACTGATTCGTACTCCCAGTACACTGTGCAAAACCTGGCCTTACTAACCGGAACAGCCACATAACTGCAGAAGCAGCATGTGCTGCTTGTGTACATACAGCGCCCATGGGCCAACCGAGTGAAGACATCAAGTCGCGTCGAAGCACCAGGTACATGACATAGGTGGTCGGTGAGGACGACATTCTACGTCTACTAGAGGACCTGAAATGCAGCACATTATTGTAAAAAATACTTAATTACATCGGAACTAGTAAAACAGGTTTTGTTTTAATAGCGGGAGGTGTTTTCCTTGGCAGTTTCTTTTCTTTCTTTTTTTTTTTGAAAATTTTCGCCTAACACTTTTCAGAAAGCCGGAGAGAGATAAAGCGGACATGCGGATTTTTTTGAACATTCAAATGAATGATTATATAGTATTGATATCGACTATCAGCATAATCGCAAATACAACATAATACTGGCCGTTTTTCTGCTTAAAGGCAGCATACGCGGAAAACAAAGTCTGTGAGATGTCTGCATGGATCTACAGAAGATCTTAAGCTAAGAAGGGCTTTCAAAGTCCTAACGTCCAACACCTGCTCTAAGTCGAGAAAAGCACTCACCAATATGACAAGGGCTTTGAATCCACACGACGATGCGTCAAGGTACAGTTGCAGGAAAACGGCCAAAGCAAAAAGAATGGACCCTGCAACTTCTTACGCTTTGTATGTTGCTTTTATTTAGAGCGCTTGTGAACCAATCGGTTCGGATGATGCTCATTTTCAGCCCGAAAACCGATAACGTACTCTGACACATCGTCGTATGAATTCAAAGCCCTTGACATACTAATGAGTGTCTTTCTCGGCTTAGCGTAGGTGTTGGAGGATCGGACTTTGAAAGCCTTGTTTAGTCGGGGATCGTTTGTCTTCCTGTGCAGAAATTCCACCGTCCTTGTTTCCCGCGTACGCTGCCTTTAAAACAGGCTAGATAACACCCGAGTACGAGTATCGTTTTAGATATTTACCATATCCAGCAGAACTTCGTTTATAGCACCAAAAGTTTGTTTTTAACAATATTCGACTTTGCATTTGCCATGACATAACTGCTATATTAAGACTAAAAATTTTACTATGCTAACTAGAAAATGCTTGAAAAAAAAAACATACCAGCCGTTTCGAGTCTTAAACAAAGAAGAATAGTGAGTATTAGGTGGTTCAATAAGTTCCCATGATTTGTTTTAAAAATTGTGCGTCTATATTACCCCAATTTTCCATTGTGATTAAGGCTTGATATTATACTTTAAAAGCTGTTTTTCAGATCCATAAGATACTGATCTTCATTTGTTCATTTCGCTTGATTTTGCTTCAGAAGCGAGCTGAAAGATGCAATCTTGGGTGACAAAACAGCATTTTGAATCAGTCTTCAGCATTAGTTCGAAGTGCATCAGCTTTTCAATGTAGATCACAAAAATCTTGGGTCACTTTTGAAACTTCTTCACCTTGAATAAAAGAAGTACTGTAACGGGTGTCGAAAATTCTGTTTTTTAAAATCTTACATTTCTCAGCTCAAAAACCAAAACAAAATCAAGTGACATACACAGTGAAGTTTTATAGAACAGAAGAAGTATTTTAAAGCGTACAGTGGGGTAAAAGAGTATTACAAAACGTCATGGAAACCTACGGAACAACGTTGTAAAAAGGTCGTTCAGTTTTCCAAGTTTATTTAAATTACAAACTACAAACCGATGTTAAATCTTATGCTAGGCAACGGCCAAAGCACAGCAGATCTATAGTGACATCTGCGAAATGAGGCAGTGACGGTTATTTCATGCATTTCCTAAGCTGCTGCTCCTTATTATTCATTTTTATGAACTGTTGAAATCCTCGAACATATAAGACTTCTTGTAACCCGATGAGCGAAGCATTGCATGTCATCTTTTAAGAAAAAGGATTGCGGAAGTGCACACACATCAACTTTTGGGAGGATTACGGCAGCTTCAGTGACTTGAATTAGCGGACTTGAAATTCGGCACAAACATAAAAATCGAACTTGCGCTCTAGGCAAATCCGTTAGAATAGTACTGGGTTGCCCGCGGTTGTGCGGTGACATACGAACTGCGTAGCGGCGACTCATTATCGGTAGAGCAGCGCAGAAAAGTTGCTTATGTTGTATAGAGAACAACAAACCAGCGGAACCAGCAAAAGCTTTCTTGCTCCCAAAACTCTAGTCGATCACCGTAGCGCGGCTGATAAATAATTAGACAAATGGGTAGTACTCGTCACTATTATACTCCGTTCATCGCTGATCACGTCCAGTCGCACGCGCACGGCCAGCTATGGCGTGTGTACCATAAAAGTGGCCATCCAAGTGACACAACTATGGCAAGAAGCAGCGTACCAAGTCATAGTGGAAGCTCATTCTCGAACCTGTCAAGCTTTCATGACAAGCTTGTGAAAGGCATAAGAAGGAGCCGTTATCCCCCAAGGATAAATGCTCAAAAAATGAAACTTTCATTTTTGGCTAAGGTTGCACCTACATGGATTATTTGACCACCTGATTTTGAAGGTCATATTTAGTCATGTACATGATGCGCTTCTTATGCTCGCGAAAACGAAGCACTCCTCGAAACAGCAAGAAACTATGAAGGTCCCTCTGAAGGGAAACCGTGTCCGATTTGGTTAAACTGATGGGAAAACACTGAATCGCGGTTCTCTAAAAGATACTTGCCAACTGTTATTCCGTTCCTCGCTGCTCACAATGCACAGAGCAAAAATTTAAGTAAATAGAGTAACTAGCAAATATCTCTTCGAAAAGCCAAGATACGAACAAACTACTGCGCTTACTACTACCTAATTCAACAATATCGCCCCAAAAAATAGACACTAATACCTTAAAAAACGCTCTGTAAAGATGCTACCGGACCCAGTCACTGATTTTCGAACTCGCAAGAAAACCTCTTAATGGGGCGCAGCCAACACTATTTTATAGGTACTCATCATACTTTAAAAAATCTCGAAGTGCGAAGGTGCTAACCTTTGCTCAGCCGAAGATACATACGACACTCGAAAATTCGTCTAGTTTTACTTTAAAGGCAGCGTAGGACGGTAGGATTTCTGCGTAGAACGACAGAAGATCTCCGACTAAACAAGGCTTTCAAAGTCCGAGCCTCCAACACCTACTCTAAGCCAAGAAAGACACTTATCAATATACCAAGGGCTTTGAATTCAGACAACGATGCGTCAGAGTACGTTATCGGTTTTCAGGCTGAAGATGAGCATCATCTGAACTGATTGGCTCACAAACGCTTTAGGTAGAAGCAGCAGACAAAGCACAAGAAGTTGCAGGGTCCACTCTGTTTGTTTTAGCCATTTTTCTGTAGCTGTACCTTGACGCATCGTCGTGTGAATTCAAAGCCCTTGGCATCTTGATGAGTGTTCTTCTCAGCTTAGAGCAGGTGTTGGAGGTTCGCACTTTGAAAGCCCTCCTTAGCTGGAGATCTTCTGTAGGTCCATGCAGAAATCTCATAGACCTTGTTTTCCGCGTATGCTGCCTTTAAAACTACCGAAAATTGAGTGTTTTTCGTAAATGTGCGAATTCGATAGACTGGATCGGTGAATAATGATGAACAAAAGGTTCTTAAAGGCAGCATCCATGCTCGGAACGCGTTCTCAACGGATTCTGAAATAGGAACTCGAAAAACGGTTGAGGTTCAACTTTCTCGACTCAAAAAGAAAATCGCTACAGAAGAATGGTCCTCAATCTCGCGGACGAGTTTTCTATTTCGCCGTGCGCTTTCTATTGGAGTCGGCTAACCGCCTTAAGCACGAGGACATGGAAGAGGCTTTCAGTTCTACTCATATCCAGCGGTTATAGCGCTCTAACTAGCGTGGAAAGCTAGTTGAACAACTCGTCCATGAGGTCGCGGACGAGTCTTCCGGAGCGGTTTTCTTCGTCAGGAATGACTTTTGAGCCGAGAAATTTGAACTTCAACCCATTTTTTTGAGTTCCTCTTTCAGAATCCATCGAGAACGCAAGAAGTGTTCCGAGCGTGGGTACTGCCTTTAACTTGAATCTGTTTCATTCTGCAAAAAGTGCTGAATTTTCTGTAATTTTTAGGTAAAATCAAGCCAAAGCAACTACGGCCAAACAAAAACCGGCTCCTTCACGCATCGGTTTTCTAGCGAGGAGAAAAGTCGCAAATATGGTGTTGATCCCGTTTATTATCATCTCACGAAGATCACCAGACTTCAGGATCAGGAAACCAAATAACCCCGTTTAACAAGGTTTCAGCGTTGAAAAGTTGTTTTGCGCTGCGCAAATACACCCAATACGCTGCGAAAGCCATATATTAAAGCTCTGGAGACAAAATTGAGTGGTATGTACTGCTAGGATAGTTTAACAGGACATTGTCACTTTCACAGTGCATCAAAATTAAGAAATCGAAAGTTTCTTCAGCGTTTCAAGTACAAGACTTGAGTGTCAAAACAGGAGTGTAGTGAGAGGACTGAATTAGAGGCAGCGTGCGGTCCCATTTTCGCTACGAAGAAAGAGAGGTTCTGGTCTTCACCATATCCCTACCGTAGTTTCAGTCGCAATTACTTGCTTTAAACTTAAGTCCTAAAAATCTACTTTTGTACGTCCAGTGCACGAGTTCATGTGCCGTAGCGGTAGATCAGAACAGAGACGAAGGTTTTTCGTCGAGTTTGTCAGACAGGTGCTGAAAGATATTGGCTTTCTTTTCACAGTAAAGCTGCTTGACTACTATTGAAGTCGATCCTACTAGAGAGTAAACTGAAGCATTTGCCTCCGTTCAGGCTGTTTTGAGCTACTTCCCCGGTCTGCCCAGCAGCTCCATAAAAATAGATTTTTAGGACCTAGTGCAATAGACTGCGATTGAGGTTATGGTAGGGATGTGGGCAAGGCGTGCGCCTATCTTCCTACTGTGAAATCTCAGGAAAGAAAACAAGACCGAGCGCTGCCTCTAAAATAAATCTTCTCGACTATGAAATGCGCTAAAAACCAGAGCATTTTGCGTACATTCTCACTCTAGTACCGCTCGATTCTGCTTCCGAGCGTAGTAATAGGAGAGCTTCGCTAAGGGGCTGAAGGCGGTGGACATATTTTTGCAGTGTGAAACCCGCTTTTCAGTCACCTTTCATTCCATGGTAAAGCATGTAAAACCGGGAATCTCCGCCACACTGCATTTCGCTCCTGATAATGATTGTGATAATTTTTGTCTTAAACGTTAATAAGTAACGAAGGCCTTGTCCGTAGAGTAGCACTTATGTCTACAATCTTTATAGTGGACTGCTCGATTGCTTTTCAGTACGACAAAGGGACTGCCAATTAATCTTAATCTCGTCAGTTATGAATAATCTGTTTTCGAGTACTTATTGATTAAGTAAAAAAGCCCGTTTAAAACATCTCACAACGGCGAGAAAAACGACGATAACTACATGTGACCTTCGGGATATTATCCTACAATAAGGGTAACACGGAAGAAGTTAGGTTCACAACGGTAACAATTCGCAGAGTGCTGAAGGTAACTGAAGGTTGAAAGCAAGCAATGGCCTCCAAGAATGAGAAAATTCAAAGTCTGTTTCAATGCAAACACAATGTAAGAAGATAAACTTGCATAGAAAACAGTATCAGCTTAATTCAGTTGCAAATTCAAGTAGTATGCTTTAACTACTCCCTTTGGGAAGTTGGTAAAATCAGTACTTTCGGCGAGTATTCGCTTGGGCCTCGCAAGAGGGAGAATCACCCCCTATAAAGCTTTGCCAGAAGAAAATTTCTGTCTCCAGAAAAGTTGTCAAGAGAATGAAAGAAATCGAAATCAGGAAGTGATGCACGAGAATGATCGCTCTTTTCCATAAACAAAAAAGATAAAGCAAACATTTATTCGAAAAAGCTCTTCATATCATAAAATAATAAAAAAATTCATCAAAATAAGAGAGGTATGCACTCGCTTTATGTTATTTAGTTATTCCAAAGAATCCAAGAACGCTTCACAGCAGCGAACGCATTGATGGTAAACCTGAAACAATAGTAGATAAGGAACCTTAACAACCTATATACACTGTGTAGAAGTAGTATTCTAGATTAATAGCTTATTTAA
>KN551095.1:8095-18485 GCA_000797555.1 Oesophagostomum dentatum | reverse complement strand
GGACTGGCAAATAGTCAAGGCTGATTCAGAAAACCGATCGCCGAAAGCTAATTGCGCGCTGGATTAGAAGCCGCGAAGCGGCTCACGGGTCGACTTGTCTGCAAGAAATTCGATTCGACGTACTGCCTTCCCTCACGTCAACCGTCAAATTTTCGATTTGTTGGCCAGCTGTTGGTCAGACATACAGCAGACGAACCGATAATCAACAGACAGGCAATTTAGCGAGTTGATGTGGCGTAGTATGCATGTGCCAGTGAGAAGTCACACAATGCGAGCGAATCGAGCACTCCAGCAAGTCTATATGTCCGGCGAAGCCGGACGGCCAGACAGGTTAAAAGCAGGGAATGAAGCTGTGTACGACTCATTCGTTAGCATCACTTTCCTAGGCTAAGTGAGTATACTTATCGAACTTACAATTTGTATCAAGTTCTTTACCGATAACGGGTCGTCATGATAAAACTACAAGTCTGTCCGCATGGCTTCGCCGAGTTTTCAATCTTCCCACTCAAACTCAATAAATAATTTACCGATATTAGTGTGTTATCGACAAATCGGTAGTTTAGCTATTGAAGTGGGACCGACATTACATAGAATTTCCTCAATATTCCTTCGATTCCCTACCGACAGACTCATTGAAGGCGCTTATTTGGCTCTTTGTTCAGTACTGCTAACGGCCATTTGCATATTGCTACCGATCCCTTCATATCGGTCTTGACCACGTCTGAGACTATTCAACGTCAAAGAGGCAGAATTATGCAGTCCCTATATGACTAATCCAAATTTTCTTCCAAATTCAAACTAACAGAAGATGAGTTGTCCTCTCTCCCCTTCCCCCCCCCCCCCCGAACGACGATCAGTTGCATCTGTGCACCTCTAATCTTATGACGGTGAATAGTCTGGCATCCGTTTTGCCTCATGCACATCGGTTCCGACCTCTCCTGACCTCCTGCACATTGGTCAAGAATGTCTGCATACTTGTATAGGAATCACTCCTAGGCTGGGATTCATGAAACTTTGGTATTGCTAACCAGGTTAGCCTCAATAAAAATCATTACTTATAATAACGGGCTTAAGTGAAAATATGTGTCTGTGTGCCCGTCGCCTGTGTGTTTGTCTGAATGTCACGAAATTCATTTATTCTGCGTAGAAGAATCGTAGAGCGGTGAAATTTGCGCCATAGGTGTCCCCTGGGCTGTCACACATACATGCGAAGTCTCCGCAGTCTATCGCATATATACGCCTAGTTACGTGGCGTATATGACGCCAGAACTGGATTTTGGAGCGGTTTGAGTTTTCGAAAAGCGTGGATTTCTTTGTGGAGGAAAGTTACGTATCCGAAACTTGTATTCTAGATGTATTAACAAACTATGAAATGCATAAAATAAAGTTTTTTTTCAATACTGGCACATGACGAACGCTACGGCCTTCCCAAGGCTCCCTCGTTGCAACCTCCAGCACCTTTCAGGTAGCCAACATTTGCAGAAACATCGAAATTTCCAGGGCACACTTCCACATAACCATACTTGCGCCAAGTGTAAGCAATAGTTCTTGAAAAGGATATGCGATACTGCGCTATGAATACGAGACAACACCTGAAATGTTGTTCGTCATACGAAGCATTTTCTTCACTTCCTTCGCTAATAACTTGACCCCTTCTTTCTATTACCCTTTAGAGCCCTCTAACACATTCCCTTTTATATACTATCCTAACTAACAGCTAACTAACAAATCAAGTTTTTGAGGCTCTTGAAAAAAACTGGCACATCGCTCATATCCACTGACTAGTGCGCAGGAAACGAAAAGAGTTTGAAGTAACCTCGCCGCGTCGGGCTATTGACCTTTTCTGTTCGAAAATCCGTTACTTACTTTGTACTAACTGTGAAGTGCTCATATTCATAAAAAAAATGCTTGAGAAAATAAACGTATGGTTGAAAGCGAATGCAGCCCTTTTTTGCAGCAGTTCCTCACCAAAAAAAGTAATCCTTCCTTCCTATAACGGTTGTTCCTGTACAGCTCCTTCTTCTTCTTCGTTATCGGACCAACTCTGGTCGCCATCATTTTTTCAGGAGCCTCTATATCTTTTTGGTGAAACTCTTCCAGCATTTGTGGGATGAAATTAGTGTTGTCTTTCTTATACGTACAGGTGGGTGCGACGAGGGGCTTTGGGAAGGCCACAGCATTTGTGTCACTACTGCAAGAAAAATGGCTGTTTTATTCTTTGCGTTTTGTGTTAGCATTGCTGCCAAGAACAACGTCAACATATCCGTCATGATGATAATGCATTGTAAGCGACCTATAATTTTATTATGTTTTATTATATAGCGAGTACATTACTTTTTCGCTCATAACAAAGCGCACGTGACGTACGTGTAGGCATAGTAAACAAAACTAGAGGGAAGAATGATTAGCCGAACCTTCCAACTACCACACGCAAGTCTAAACCTCTATCCACTCTACCACCGAAGCACGGCTGCTACGATGAATTCCTCCCAGATAAATGAAAGATTTTGCATGCGGCTTTTCGGGCTTACATAAACTTACGCTTTAATCGTCTTGTACGTCTCTACGAGGGTCCGACAGTATCGTATTAGAACATAAACGCGTACAGATTTGTTCCACCAATGGTGTTCCATAGTGTTCTATGTAAAATTCTTGCAATGTCCGTCAAGGAGGCTTATAAACACACGCGCTATGTGGCTAAGAATAAATATGTGGTAAATAAATCTAGACGCGAATATCTTCACTTTGCGATAAACTAGTCATGCTCGCGCGATGTCTCGTTTTAGCTTCCATTCCAATTCTAGCCAAAAAAGGTAAGTCATTGGTGGAACGGGGCGATCGGCTGTGGAAGATAAAGCCAACGTCTTTATTCTAAGACGCATGTGCACGCCGCATCATGAGGTCCAGCTTTTTGCAGTATTCAAAGTTTGACTTTTTGGCGGCTGCAGCGATTTCCGGCGATTGCGACAGTGGCGACAATTAGATGTATTCGGTGAAAAAGGCCGGTAGTGTTGTCATAGAGCTTCATTTTGATAAAGAAACTCTGAACTGTGGCTCCAACATCCATGTCCAAGGAGGCTGAAACAATGTGCAGGATGCCGATAGAGAACGGCAGAAGATCAGCAGCAGTGTGCAGAAGGTCTGCAGCAATGTGCAGAACGCCGACAGAGTTATGCAGAAGGACGGTGGTGTCATTTAACAAGCCCGCTAAACCCTGATTGGAAGGAGCAGTACTCTAGTAGCGACGCGCAGGCCTGCGTAACGACATTAAAAAAGGGAAAGAAGTCAGCGGCGGTGCGCAAGAGATCGGTGACAGTACTGAGCTCTGTAGTAATTTACCAGCTGCGCTGGAATAGGGCAATGTTCGTATATACAATCCCATAAACAAATGGTGCGAGCGTAACGAGCACTCCAGCAAGTCTGGAAGTCCGACGTAGCCGGACGGACAGACTTGTGATTAATATGAACCATCCTTACCAGTGCAGTTGGAAAATAAGCAGAGATCCTGTATCATTCTTTCAATTTGCAGCTACATGATATAAGTCGTATTTTATTATTTTGAAACAAATTAGGTAAAGTTAACGAGCAACAGGGCTGACGAGGGCAAAAGCAAGGATTTCTATTTCTACTTGATATCATTCATTGTTTTTTTTTCTCGACACTTCATTACAGGCGCAACGTCGAAATGGAATTTCTAACGTGGATTGCACTCGCTTCACTGACCCGACTAACTCCTGAAGAAAATAACGATTTGAAAGAATACTGCGGTGTGCCGTGGCTGCATGTGTTTGTTGGTGATCCAAGGAGAAAAACCAATTACCCTGATCCAAAGAAAATAGGCATGTATCCTGATCCTGCGAGAAGAGGTACGTACTGGCTATGCTACACAAGCAACACTGCAGATTCGAAGTGTGACAGACAGATTGTGGTAAAAAGTTTGTAACCATTGCATTTCTACCGCTAAACTATGCGCATGTCCAGGCATTTTTTGTAAAGTTTCTGTGCTCTTCACAAAACCACCAGATTTAAGAGAGCGTCGCCTTTTGTTCACTCTCTTAGCGATCTGCAAGAAGTCATGAATACAGGTCGCTTTCTCAAATACGCACTGACGTGAAAATAAACCATAAAATCCGAAGAATTTTGTAGTTTTTGAGAAATCAGTTCCTAATTTTATTAAGACATTAGTTACTTCGGAGCCTCTGTGCGGGTGCAGAATATGTGCAAATATACATATACGGGTATTTTTTCCAAATCAGAAATCTTTTTTCATGCGAGATTAGCAAAAGATTTGCGTTTTATAAATTTCATAGCTCCTATTTTAAAGGATTTTTCAGTTGCCTCCATTCACCTTTCAAACTCGTTCTTTTTTGTATGAAGACTATGTTTGTTGAGGAATATCACCTTCCATTTAGCACCGATTGCGACTGGACGTGACGAGGACGCGAACCATTTTCCGTTCGCTGGCGAAGTCTTCATAAACGGTTCGAGATTTTATCTAACACATTAGTTAGAGTTGAACGTTGCGCCAGCTTTCGCTGAACATAAGAGGATGCAGAGATCTTCCCAAAGGTGCATTCAGACGCAGACGCGGGTGCGTCTGACAGACGACTAACCTGTAAAGGCTTTAAGCGAACTTCTCCAGCCGAGCTTTCTGCGGGCTAAACCTAGAAATGGTGTAAAATTCTATCATTTCCTATCGGAGGCCACCGTCTTTTCCCAGAGTGCAAGCTCGAATGAAACTTCATGCGGACATGAGAAGCTCATCGTAAAGCGGAGAAGTCCGAGTCTCGATTTATTGATCACTCCTATTCTCAGCCGTACAGACGCTCCTGCGTTGACGCGGGCACGTCTGAGTATGAATTCACCTTGACTCATACGAAGTGTGAAACGTAGTAATGAATAAAGTAACTAGTCATCACGTTACAGGAAAATTTGAATGCAGTGCAGTACTGATCTCTCAAAGACATGTTATGACAGCAGCTTCCTGTGTTTTACACCAGTTAACACAGACTACTCCAAAGATGAATCGATCACACCTGTGAGAGTCATTTTTATGTGTTTCTTCCCTTAGTTAGAATCATTTGTTAACTCCCATGCTGATATTATAGAGTTGCACTGGAACCGTTCGCGAAAGTTGAAGCCTCATTTCCAAGTAAGTATGCAAGAGGAAAGAACACTCCGGGATTTTTGAGAAGATACAGAGCAAAATATGTAGGTGACCTAAAGTGCACGTGCTGCAACTACCAAATTATTCTGCTATCTGGATAGTGAACGTAAGACTCGAGCAACTTAAAGAATTGTACCATCCAATTCTGATGTCCAATCCGTTGATGAGTTATTGGAATGTCGCCCTATGACTGCTGTACATTCCTGCCACAGCTAGAACCAGCATCCATTATTCTAAACACTAAAAAATTCATACGTTTGTGGCCATCGTACGAGTAACATACCGGGATGATGTGTCAAAGCCGAACGAACGAAGGCTTTATTATTTCGCTCTGCTCTATTTTAACGTGCTCTTCAGTTCTTCTCGTACATAATTAAGAAAGTTTGTCAGATTTCTCGAAGACTTGCAGTAGTCACGGTGTGCAATAGTAGTAGGAGAGTTGTGCACAGACCCTTGGCCACATTCCTACCACCATAAATTAACGACTAAAATTTGGTGGTACAGTGCCTTTAATTTTCACCCTAGACAGCACACAAAGTTGTTCTTGACCTTTTGCACTTATATTCTAGAATTCACGGCGACATGCTGTTATAGACCATTGCGCATCTCATCAGTATTTCGTAAACGACCGGTTTATTCGCCGCAAGAGACTTGACGAAACCTGCTGCACAAGGCTTGAGACCGTACTTGCCATGCCTATATTTATCTCCCCTTGTAAGAGCTTCTGATCAAACTGGACACACTCATGACCGTCATTTATCCTCCCATTACCTGGCTGGTGCTACACTACCCTCAAATATGAGATTAACAACGATAGACGACTCTCACTCAATGCAAAGGGGGCCATGGTTTTGTTTTAGTACATCTGTATAAAAAGACAAAAGAGAGTGGTTAGGAGCAAAGCTTGACATGTGGGGGTACTCATCCCGCTAAAGCTCAAGATTGACTAACAGTTATTGAGCAAATTCTAGCTGCCCTCTACTTGAAAACTCGGCATAACGATGCAACCCTTTTGATGCTTCTGTGCCAGCGAGGTTGTTAACGGCAAACTTTATTTCTTCGTCCTGACGTTCCGACTTTCCGTCGAATGTTTGGCATGCAGTGCAACCTATGGGAGCGATAGATAGAACTTGGTTATAAGACTAAAAGAATAACTAGCTAGTAAACGCCGAGGAAGCCTCACCGCACCACTGGATAAACATAAGCATTAGGCACATGCAGGCAATGATTATGATGTTAAGTGTACCATACTAGCATGCGAAAAAGAAACGGCTGCTCGAAAAACTCTGGAGGCATTTTGGATTTGTTCTAGAAATCCGACCATCAACAACAAGAATGCCTGTCAATCATAAATGAGTTCATGCCGTTCATATCGTTTTGTTGGTTTTAAGATCACCACTGATGCAGTTATAAAATCCATTGCTGAACTGTACTGCTTATCCGCATAATGTGGTACTTCAAGTTCAGTCACGCGTCAACCCGCCTCAGGCGGTAAATGGAGGTTTGTTGTCTGATTTCGTTATATAAGAGTTTGTGCGTGTGAAACCTGGAAGAAATCGTGGACGGGCCGAGAAAGATGAAGCACTTGGTGGGATAGCTGCAGAGATTTACCTATCTCACCGCTTTAGGCCTCTGAAAACGACGGAAGGTCGGAACGTCGGACCGAAAAAGCAAAGTTTGCCGTTATCAGCGTTGAAGGCATAGAAGCATTAGAAGTGTAGCGACTATTGTATTAGGGTATAATGTTGCAATTCACGGTAAATGTCTCTTTGACAAGTGACTTCCTTATTCCAAATGGTCAGTAATTTCAAAGGCAAAACAGAACAAGTTTCGCGCTCAACCTTCTCAACCTTCACCACCAACACTGCTCCGCGTAGCAAAATTTTCAGCGTTGCAATTTGGCGGATCTCCAATTCATAAAGGGCACCACCCTCATTTTCCCTGAAAAAGGCGGGATCCGGTACTTGTGCATCTAGTAGCATGACATCTGCAGAAAAGCACAGAGGCTAAACGTAGAGAAAAAAGTTCTCTAAAGCTAACTGTAAGTAAAAGGATAGGTCTTTATGAATGACAATTGCATACTCTTAGTTGAGTTTTGAAGTTTCCAAACAAGTTTAAGGAAACCTATGTAAATTTTTAGTCCGAAATTTTCTTTTTTCTAACCCGAGCTACCACTAAAAACTCAAAGTAATATGGAAACCCGGAAAATAGTCGTAAAAAGTAGGATTCAAAACGGTTTTTCGTATTCCTGCACTCAAAAGAAGTCCTTGGCCTTTGGTTTCTGTAAACCGCATGTTTACTCTTATATCAAGATCCTGTTTCACAGAGCAGCGGAGCAGTACAGACCAGCGGAGGAAGGCCGCGGCGAAGTCAGGATTCGCTGACAATTCTCAAAAATTAGAATAGAGGCATGAAAACAATCAGGACCATTCCTGACTGGTATAATTCTAGCGATATTGCACATCCATAATGACATTTCTTGCAATAAAAACGACGACATTGATCGAAAAAAATGAAATAGGCATGGTTAGGACTAGTATTCGTCTTTGCAGAAAGTACAGGGTAGCGCAGGGAAATGGTCATTTCGAACTTAATAGTGGAAACTCTGACGAGCTGGGAGTGACATCATTAGCGCCCAAATACGCAGTAGCCCTTTACCATGTTCCTCCAAAACGAGCATCAGTTCCCAGTACATTCCCCGTTCAATTTCCTGTACAAGAAAGGCGACAATGCGACTGTTGCTCAACCGGAATCACGTCACGTCATTACAGTCTGGAACTATTTTATTGGCATTTTTTTCAAGAATCCGTCTTTTCAAAATCCTTAACCCATATGCTGATGGCGCAGCCAACTGAAGCTTGGATATGACGTCGCAAACTACAATAACTTTGGAATTCCAGTTGAGCAGGTCGCGGTGTCACCATTCCGATAAAATGGCTTCACCAACCTATTGGTCCGTGGTTCCTAAATGAATTGCATTATTAGATAAACTTCTTTTCTTGTCTGGTACACATTGCGTGGGCATTTTCGACATTCTATAACGGCAGATAGTTTTATCTTTATTTAGACTACCAGAAGCAACATAAGAAGAATATTATTCTACAACTTTGTAGAGTCCCCGCAAAGTTCGCACAATTTTTCCAAAATTTCTGCGGCAATGTATAGCAGCGAAATAATGGAATTATCAGAACAGGCGAAAATTGTTCGAAAATTTGAAATCACTTCCAAGCAGTCTGTAGAAGCAGTGCTTCTGGGGCGATACTACATATTCTAGGGGATCACTGATATCTAAGAGAGAATTTTGGCAAGAATGTATTTTCAAAAAAAAACAGCTTGTCCCAATACTATCGGCCGCTACTGTATGTTTTTTAGCCTTTTTTTTGTTACGAAGTGTCAGTTTTTCTCAGCATTGGCTTACCCTGTATACTACTTAAATATACATTTTTTATGATCCACAACGATGCCAGCTATTTAAAAATTTTTACGTAATCATTTAAAACCAAAAATAAGTAGTGAGGAAGTCTACTGACAATGAAAAAAGTCTCCTATAATAGAGAGCTTAGGAAATTACCATATAAAACGCTGCCAACTAATTTTTTCGCTGTTTCAAAGAAAAACTAGCCTTTTGGTGGAATTTTGGCTATGTACATTTTGACAACGAAAAACTTTAAAAATCGAAACTGTGGTAGCTTAGTGATGAAATACCAAAATATTTCATTACCATGTAATTTTCAAACAAATTTGCCACGTTGACTAAAAGAAATAACAAATGGAATCTGCATACGAAAACCAGCTCATCTATGACAGTTCTAACATAAAAGAACTGTAGAGCTGTAGACCTCTGAGAACTGAGATAGACGTCCGCTTATTACCAATCACTCATCACCAGACTCCTGTCTGCTGCCCTTCCAGAATTCACTCCTTATCCTTTTACAATCTGTCACGTCATCAACTAACTCATCAATGATAAACGCCAGAATCCGAAATATTCCGATTCTGGCACTTATCTGCTAAGGCTAACCAGTTTACCCCCTCCTTTCAGTGATAAGTGCTATCAGAGTCCGAAATTCTACGATTCTGCCACTTACCTGCAGGAAAACTCGAGGGTTAATTTCTCGACACCTTTACTATACTTCTAGAGGGCTAGTGCGTGCCGCTCTTAACCGAAACATCCCGGAAATGATGTGAAGATGGGCGGAGAAAAGTGAAACTCTCCTGCCGTCCTATTTGCGCGAATTCATGTTCGCATGGTCTATGTTAGGCTCATTTGTGTTACTGCCACAATGGAATGCCACTGAAAAGAACAGTGACGCGGCTGCCTTAGAGCTCTGATTCCGGTAGGACTGAACTCATTTGATCAAATAGGTGCTAAGTGCTCAGACACTCGTGTCGGGCCGCGCGGACACCGGCAAACGGGCCGGGCAGTCAATCAGTTCCGGCTGGGTGGGTGGGTGGGTTCAACTTCGGCTGGGCGGCGCACTTAATTACGAGGTGCGCCAAATTATGGCTCCGGCCTGGCGACTCGCCACAATGATAAAAGCTTGTCAAAAGAAATATCTGAACAAAATGTATCTTTATGTTAGAATCGATGAGCAGTATTCAAATATGGCTTCCCTACATCAGTGTACAGGAGGTCAGGACCGATAAGCAGGGATTCAGAATCGACGTGCAGGAGGTCGAGACCGCTGTGGTGGGGGTCGCAACCTGTGTACAGGAGCTTGGAACGGATGTGCAGTAGGTTACGACCAAAGTGAAGGAAATCGAGATCGATGTGCAGAATGTTGATGCAAATCTGACAATGCGGGAGGTCAGGCAATGTGTGAGACGATGGCAGCGATGCGCAAAGGGTTAGAAGTGTGAGCAGAAGGGTAGCAAGACATCAACCGGTAGCTTACCGAAAATAGTCAAAAAATTGAGCGATAGGTCGATGATATATCAATAGACGATCAATATATCGGAAGTTTAGCTATTACTCGGTGAAGTCCGACGGACAGACTTGTATGTACTGTAATATTTTAGGTTCTTCCTCATCCGCAATATACTGGATACGATTCTCACTTTGACATCGCTATAATTGAGCTCGTTGAAAATGTTGATAAAGACGATGCCCATCCCATATGCTTAGCTGGGCAAAAGGATTCCTTGATGCCTACCATGACATCGGTCGGGTTTGGAAGATACGGTAAGTTCTCGCCTTAAGATTGCTAACAGGAGGCTACAGCA
>KN551092.1:7989-18739 GCA_000797555.1 Oesophagostomum dentatum | reverse complement strand
TTTTAATTTCCCACTTCAGAAGTAAGCAAAGATTATGGATTTTATGTATGTCTGGGAAAACTAAACAACGTGTTTTATGAGCACCACAGACTCCCCGAAGAGCGTCTACGAGAAAAGTTATGCCGCTCAAGGTCCAGTTTGCCCAATTTCTCAAGAAAATATCTTTCTCTTTACTGAACGAAGAACCAGAGCTGCTTTAAGCTAGTTCACTGTCTGAAGCCCTGAAGAAGCTAGTTCAGCTAGTTCACTGTCTGAATCCCATATCCGATATCCCTTATATTGTGCTAATTTTGTCGATCGGGGTTACCTTTAGAGGACAAAAGCTTCTCCTACCCTAGCAACTCCGTGGCCACTCAACGCGGCAAAACTCAGCGCACAGAAGCGTCTCGATGTGGAGGCATTGGAGATAGTTGGTACAGGTTTCGGCCCTTTGCGCCTTCTTTGATGCCAAATACACGAATTCCTGGGTGCACATCTACCGCTTTTCTCGAGCTACATACCGCCATTGGCGCCACAAAACCTGGCGCAGATTTGAGCTAGAGTGGGGAGGGAGACGATGGATGTTTGTGAAAGAGTACTTGAGACACGCATGGTAAACACTTCGGATGCGGACTTTTCCTTCAGAAACAAATCTGCGCTTTTTAAAAACTCAAACTGCCCCAAAATTTAGTATTGGCGGCGTCTGACGCACACAACTTGGCGTGTACATGCGCTACACCATGAATGCTTCGCTTTTGCGTGTGGCAGGCCAGGAGATAAACATGACGCAAATTTCATTGCTCTACCATTCTTCTATTCCACTCCCACTTTCTTTCCACCAACATCATTCTTTCCTCAACTGCGAACTAAACCATACCACGAATGAGTAGCGGCATTCAGTCATTGATAATGAGCAAAGACAACGTAGAGGATAAGGAAAACCTATAAATAATTTCGCTTAAATTTGACACTGGCTAGACCCTTAGCTCGTTACTATAAGTAATGATAGATGGAAAATGAAGTATTCTTTCAATATTTTTGAATTTTGTATATTATAAACATAATAACTATAGCCTCATTCTTTCAACACTTGTGCGCAATCTCTTATCAATTTCGGCTTATCCAGGAAACTCTGTATTACTGTAAGAATTGTATAAACACCAGTCTACGAAGCATTTACTAAAAAGCGAATACAAGAGCAAAAGCACAAGCATAATAACAAGTAAAGGAAAATATGTAAGGTTCGTCCAGTGAGTTCTGCGAAATCAAGGATATGAAGCACCTGCGACATGTTTACCGTACTTATAAAGGATGCATCGGCTGAGCAAATGCAGAAATACAAAATAGGAACAAGCGATGCAGAAGTATGAAGGAGATTCGAAGAACCCGAAGAATCCGAAGAATCCGAGTGGAGAACTTTGAAAACCCCAGAAAGATTGGGCGATCAAACAATGTATTGGAGATTGGCTCAAAAATATTCGAGTAACGGTGAAAATTAACTCAAAAATATCCGAGTAACGGTGAAAACAAAATTTAAAGCCATGAGCGGAATTTTTTCGGATTTCTGGTAGGCTTCTGTATTCTAGAGAGCCGCTTTTACAAACACAGATGTAAAGATTGAATAGTTCTTAGTTTTATTCAAGTTAGTATGTCAATTCATTGGAATGTTCAGGCACTTTAAGAAGTTGGCAGTTTTTCACCAAAAATTGGTTGATTCTTTACTACTTTGTAGAGGAATTACGAAAATTACTGAATGTGCTGTTGTTTGAACTGAGCAGACCCAAAATTTCTTCGTCATCTCCGTATATTTGAAATTATTCGAATGTTTTCTAGTTAAATTTCTACACTGTACCATCAACAGTTCTATATTTTAATTCTACCCTGACTCTAAATTTCGATTTCAGAAAAACTATTCGTCAAAAAGATCCGATGATTCGAATGTGGTTCATGTACTCTTAGCAAAGAGCTGTGGCAGAAATTTCCCAGTTTCCAGCCAATTTCTCCGGATTCTTCTCATCTCTCTGTAATTCTGCTCTAGATTCCTATGCTCTACAAGTTTGCAATAAATCAATGCGCACTAAAGCGAAAAGCGAAGTTCCCTAAGCAGCTACTATTCGGGTACCAAAATGGGCAGGAATTTCAGGCATAGCTTATTGTTCGCCAAAACCAGGCAGTTCACAGTCTAGAAGCTTGAGCTGCCCTATTTTGCTGGCACAGAACAGTTGTGTGGTCATTTTTGCCGCAAATTTCACATGAGCAGTTGTCACGACAGATTGAGAGGTGATGTTTACGGACACATCTAGGGCAGAGCCGACGCTCCACGAGAAGTACAGTAGCCCGAACACTGAATGGCAGTGGCTCACGGCACAGATATGTGTAATGAGAGCCGCGGCAGAGGCTGCATGACTGTGGTCTGACTGCTCTGTGTGGGTCTACATGGGCTTTTACTATAGACCTCTTGAACTCTGGCTTGGACTGCGGACTAACGGGCAGTAAAAGAGGGAGGCATTTTGGACTGTCAGGCTCTCGCTTCACCGGACGCTCCGGAGAACGCTCAGATGAAGTATAGGTCGAGTCAGAGGACGAGGAATCGGAGTGACGCCGCTTTCTTCGAGCGAAGCGAGTCGACACGACTGGCTGATGGGTCGCGAACTTGTCTTTTTTGACAGTCATCTGAAAAGAAACGTTTTCCTTTGGGCAAAAAAGTCTTAGAATAAAACTGTAAATATACTTACTTTTTGCAACAAAGCAGTCCGGTGAGGGGGGTGCAACAAGTGGGATCCGAGATGTTAGTTCAGCCAAACTAACTAGGCTCAGACTCTGAAATAATACAGCTGAGTCTACAAATCGGTGCACATCGTGTGTGCTATGCAGTTGCTGCTGAAGTAGGGTATCTTGCTCATCCTTGTAGTTTTGGTATTAAAAATGTGCTAAAATTTAGAATACGGCTAACCCATTGGCAGGTTTGGCGGGTAATTCAAAGAGTTCTTCTAATGCTCTGATTCTGTCATAGCTCATACTGTCTGCGTTATTTTGGACTTGGCAAATATCCAAAACGTGATTTAGAAATAGTACTGTACAATCAGAATGCAGTGCGTGTGTATTGGCCACTGGGTTTTGTAACTATAACCGCACCTTAAAGGCAGCATTCGCGGAAAACAACGTAAGTGGGATTTCTGCACAGAACGATAGAATATCTCCAGCCAAACAGGGCTTTCAAAGTCCGAACGTCCAACATCTTCTCTAAGCCGAAAAAAAAACACTTGTCATTGCTCCGAAGGCTTTGAATTCGCACGACGATACGTCAGAGTACGTTATCAGTTTTTGGGCTGATGGAGAGCGCCGTCCAACTCAACTGGTCCAGAGATGCTTTAGCTAGCAATCCCAGATAGCCAAACAAAGCTGCAGGATTGACACTTTTTGGATAAGGCCATTTTTCCGCAACTGTACAATGACGCGTCGTCGAGTGAATTTAAAGCCATTGACATATTGATAAGTGTTTTTCTTGGCTTAGAGAAGGTGTTAGAGGTCCGGACTTTGAAAGCCGTCTTTAGGTGGAGATCTTCTGTCATTCTGTGCGGAAATCTCGTCGATCTTGTTTTCCGCGTATGCTGCTTTTAACGAATAACAGTCATCTTTGCTCCCATTTTAGGGATGAACGAACGGGAAGCAACGAAAACTTTTTAATTCGTAAGCTTAGCTCACGGCTTGGAAGCAGAATTTAACCATGTATCATGTTGTTTGTGTTCTAGCGTTAATGGCCTAATCGATAAAATATCCTTTCCTAGTAAATGTGCCTTACCTACGCGAAATTTCATTATTTATCGAGCTTCAACGCTAACCCTATCCCCTCTTCTCTCTCTGCCCCCCCCCCCCCTGTCACGCCCCCCCCTCTGTAATTGCACTGCACACACCGTCCCATGGGTTTTGCAAATTAATATGTCATAGAAGATATTTCACCCAAGAGATGTCTTTGCCCTCAAGGACGCAGTCTCGGGAGAGTGTTTTGTACTTTAGATGCGTTTGCGTGGTGCAGCCGATGCCAGGGATTTGATTTCGCAAGAATGTACTTGGAGCGGAACTTCGTTACGGCAGCTTAGAAGGTATACAAAGTGCATGGCCCAGTTGCTCTCATTACTATTGAGTCAGCCTAGAAGAACAGAGGCAAGACTGGTATAGAGCAGTTTTCCTATGTAATTCTCGCAACTCAACGGCTTGATCTATAAGCTGACACTCCACTTACAGCGTCCCATGGTAAACTTGTGTACATGGTGGGCACCTAGCCCTAACATCCTTCAGATTAATATAGGGAAACCCGGATAACTGGAATCGAAAAACACTAAATCCCTGGAGTGCAATTTTGAATCGCAATTACGACCAGCTAGGTACAACCCTGCAACAAGCCTAAGAACAACCGAGCTACGGCTGTAGCCTAACCCTGTAGAACTGTCACAACATTATTTACCTGTGTATGTTCATGATACTCATGCGATTACACCTACGGCAAGCAATGTACATACGTACTAGGATGGAAGCACAAGTAAACCGCAGCTGTTATACAAGATAAGTATATGTGTGAGTAACGTAGCGCACAACATGAGGAATGTGTATATGGATATAAAGAGATATGTATATGATATGTATATGCATATATGTGTGTTTATATGAGATATGTATATTGTTGTAAATCAGTACCCTACGTATGTGTATAAACTTTTCAAGCTAAAGGGACGAAAGGAATAATAGGTAAGTAGTTAACCAGTTATCAACAATCAAAATAGTCGTAGGCATCGCGCCTCGAGATCCGAGGCGCTGCTGCCAAGGCATGTAGGTACGGTGCGGCTCTCTCCCCTGCGTACGCATAATGTTAAGATAGTTTTCGAAATCCTCCCATAATCGATAATCAAATGATGTCTAGCGAACACAATTAAACAACATCCTGGAAGAGATTTACGCGCAAGAGAGTACAACAGAACCGCAAGCTCTGAAGGTGGAAAAACTGGAACTCAAAACCAGCTGGCTATCGCCGTTAACACCTGTTGACTGAACCTAATGTGAGCTTGAGACTGCCTTTAAAGGCAGTGCATATGTGCAGTTTCTGAGAGAAGAGAAGGCAATCACGCCCTCAGAAGCGCATCCATTGGAATACGCGGTCCTGCATACGGTCGTGCTTGTAATGGTTTTTTCCGAAGTAGCGCTGAATCAGCAAAGCTGAGAATGAGAGTTGCATGTAGCCTCGCTCAAAATCGTTCTAGTCAAGAGATTTCTCATCATTTCAAAGTGTGTGACTCAGCAGAATTGTCTTGGGGTACTGAAGCAGGTCTTGGGTGTATAGCTAAGTGCGTGAATCAAAATATTTTATGCACTGCCGATGGTAAGGCATTGAAATATTCGAGAGAAGCAAAGAAGATTACAGCGGTGGAAGGAGGAAGAAACTTGGCTTGAAGGAAGTTATCGGGAAGGAACAAGCGTTACATACAGTGAAGAGTGACGTGGAGGGAAAGGAAAAGGCGGATGAGTTCCGAAAAGATCCTTCTTCATTGAAGTCACCGGGTGATCTATGGCGGTTTATGTATGGATGGCCGAAGTATATCCACTCAAGAGATTTGCTGGCATTTCCTACATGTGCCTTCTTCTACGAGCTTTTGTGAGAATTTTTACTGAGCAGGCTCCGCATCCACAAAATTTTGCACCTAGCTGTTGTTCTCTTATCTTCTTTGCTTTTTGCCCCTCTTTATGAATCGACACATCAGTCACATAGTGGGTTTCGCTGTTAAGCAAGGTGAAACATAGCGTTCTTCCTTCGGTATTTGTTCATGACATTCTTGAAGTGACAAAGCAGTGAGCGAGCATAAGTGAAATTTTCACAAAATTTTCAGTGTGCTTGTGTAAGTAGCACTCTTCTTGGAGGTCAGCAACCTTACACACTACTAAAACCACTCGTTAGGTTGTCTTTTCGCTTCATTATGTTGCTTCATGTGAAACTCAGTAATGGGCTTTGGATCTTGAAAGTGTGTCAGTGATGGAGAGCGTGAAAATAGGGGTTGTGCCATTCGTTTACTAGTTGGAATACTCTAGGAGATATACGAACTACAACGACGGAAACCTGAGTAATCCTTGGCTTGCAGAAATTCAAAAACTCGAAATTCAGTTCATTTATTTAGGTGTTGGGAAAGTTTCGATAAAAATATTGGAGGTAGCATTTGACGTTATGACTTCAGCATTCTAAAAGTAACAGACGAAGTGGAAATCAATGGAAGTGAATATGTATTTAAAAATCCGCAGTTTCAGTTTACGCGCTCTAAAAATTTTAAAAGTTTATTTTCGGTCCAAACTTTCTTTAAGGAGTTAGTATCACTATTGCCTTGTGGTTGCAAGAATCGTGGTCGCTCTGTACCGTAAAGTCATCTATGCATATGTCATCTATGATTGTTATATGGATTACTGTAGGAGGTTGAATTTCAGAATCGCCTCAAAACCTGTATGCTGGCGTTGTCTAGAATCACAGTCAATGCAAATATGGTACTTATTTTGAGCGATGCTCCTCGCTTTGAAATTATAGTATATTTACACTAGTGGATCCGTATCTATCTACCATAACTCTACAGTCAAGGGTTATCTTACAAAATAGACAATGTGCTGCTACTCAGCGTCCCGAACTGTACTAGAGTGCAAGTTTTCAGGCGATCCTGAGGCTTCGACCTGGTACCGTAATCCGATTATAGTTCTACATATAGTGGCGTAGGTGGTGGTGCAAAATGAATGTGATTACTGTAACCAGCGACAAAAAAGCCCTTCAAAGTTTCGGCGAGAAATGAATCTCTGAATATTTGAGTGTGCATAAATTGGAATAGTGGAACCTATTCTGTAGTGATATAGACTTATTCATGGTGAAGGTGACAAGGAAAAGGATGTTAAATTACTTTGTAGAAGCGAATGGACGACGAGCTAGTGTTTATTTAAATTACTTGCTCTAAGTATTTCTTGGTAGATAAGCCCTAGATTAATCTTTAGTTAATTTTTTCCTTATGGACAAACTTTAGGCTAAAGCTCTGCGGTAAATTTTGCTAGAATCCGAAAGATAGGAATGGTAAGAAAATGCGATTGTTGATTAGGTGGAAAATTATGACCAGAAATCATCCTAGATATGATTTTTTAAGAAAAAATATAGTGAGTAGGAAAACGACGTAGGATTAACAGGAACCTAAGATACGTATAAAAGTGAGTCTTAGGATTTACGTGCTATGCTGAAAGCCGGATGCTATACCCGTTTTAGTTAACCTTGATAACTGCTACAAATCAAAGGTACATAAAACGACTTAATAGTGGTTACTCAGAGAGCATGAAGCAATGTCATGCTATTAAAAGCATAACAGTTGAAAAAAGTTACCGTAGGAACGCGGGCTGCTCCACTGGTGGTTGTCTGAGCGGAAGGCTCCGCCACCTCTATTTATACACAGCGCTTTTATACTCACCAGGCTCGCCATAAATAGTACTCGCAAGGACTGCACTTTCTGCTGGGAAATGGATGCTATTCTGCAGCAATTCTAGAATGTTCCTTCATTTTGCGAACGCGCACGAATGTGCTGCAGCTGCATGCACTTTCCAGGAACATTTGAGAGCGTGCAGCGTGCAAAAGCTGCAAAAGCAACGCGCTAGAGCATTTAGGGGAGAGGGGAGGGGAGGAAGCTATGTTACTCTACAGGGTGCGGCAAAACTTCTAGCACTTAGAAAAGCGCACTTATCTCCGTTAAAATGCAATAGGATCTCATGCGATTTGTAGCATCGATTATAAATATCAAGGAAGTCGGTAATAACCTATTTCTTTCTAAAAAGACTTTGAAATTACAGGTTCAAAGTTGTAGATGAGTGACGAATGTGGCGGCGAGCAAGTAATGGCGAAAATTCTTCCGGACTAGCTTTAGAAAACTTCAGTGAGAAAGAGAAAGTGACATTTCGGGAGAAGAGAATCTAAACTTATAGGCAGCACCCATGCTAAAAACGAAATTTGAGGCTCACATAGTTTCTGAATCCTGTATGGCTGAATAGGCGGAGAAAATGGCCGAAACGTCAGTGGACCTTGTGGACCGGGTACGAAGGGTGTGGGACGAGTTGTCTTGACCCCAAAGGAAAGAGCGCGACGAAATGGCAAACTCGCCCACATATCGCGGACGAGTCTTCTGGAGCTGTTTTTCTCTGTCGGGAATGAGCTTTTGAGTCGAGAAGTTTGAACCTCAACCCATTTTTGAGCTCTTCTTTCGGAATTCATTGACAACTCAGGTGGCGTACTAAACGTGTGTGCTGCCTTTGAGTATCTTGCAAACAACGGTTAGAGTTATCCAATTCCAGCCACTGGACATTGTTTTCGATTGACGTCATCTATGCTCATTGTAGAAAATACGTGAAAAATGCACACATCAGAAAGAGGTCAGAAGATTCCGTCCCACAAAATCTAAAGCAGATCTCCATCAAAAAGGCTAGAAAAGTTGATAGAGGGAACTCTTAACTCAAAGTTCCTTTCGACACTTAGATCTCCATCGCCTTCGATCGTACACATCGTACACAGAGTTACGAGCTTTCAGAGGAACGTAGCTGGCACAGTATCCTTTTCAGGGAAAATTCAGCTATGTCCACCTATTTGGAAAGTAATTATTAGGCTACTAGATTCGTAAACAACCATCTAGTCAACAACAACTTTTTTCGAAAATATATGGCATTTGGTTCAAAATTCAAGATATTCTGGAAGCTTTTAATGCAGCATCGAAGTCGTTGCGCAAGAGGAAAAGAAACATTTTTAAGTACCAGAATGGAGTTGAACCGCCGCATGGAAGGGTTCCGGATCGGAAGGTCAGGTTAAAATTGGAAAGGGACGAGAAGGAAGTGTAGGCTCGTGATTTTTTTTTTCGTGTCCCGATTGGTATTAAGCTGTAATATTCAGATAAGTTACTGATCTGACCCTATTGCAGCGACCCGTGTCTTAACCAGATTTACGGGTTTTGAAACGTCTTGCATAGCTCTAATCGAGGTTGATCCATAAAGTTCTTATCCGAGACTCTCAACTATTTTGAACACAATACCACCAACCTATATCCCTTGTAGTATTTGCCTGCAAAAAACGAAGAATCACCTATACTGCTAGTGGGCTTAATAAAAATAGAAAAAGAGTAGTACGGAGGGATAATGAAACACTGCTGCTTTAAAATAGATCCAACAGAAAATTCCCAAGATTACACATTGAACGAGGGGAAAGGGTCACAAAGGAAGAAGAGCGGAAAAAGGGCGAACGGTCGTAAACAACGAAAGGGGGTTGCAAGACGAAACCGTCCAGCAGGGGGAGATGTGTTGCTGACTGGTTGAAGTTCTAGCCGAGAGAACTGGCGGGACCTATCTGAGGCGATCCGTTATGGGCTTACATATGGATGGGGGACACACTTTCCGCTATTAACGAGGGTTTTAATAATAAAATCGTGGTATTTTTGACTGATGCTGGTGAAATTAGCGATGATATCAAGTAGAAATTGGTCGAGTATGCTAGCACAGTGATAATGGGGCATTTTGGTGCCGATAAAATATTACACTGTTCAGCATCGTTATGATAACAAACACTATTGCACAATTTCGAAACAAAAGAGGAGCTAAAGGCAGCATCTATGCTCAGAATGCCTGAGTTCTGGATGAATTCTGAAAGAGGCCTCAAAAAGAGACAGTTTAAAAACTCTGCCCAAAGTCATTTCTGACTGAGAAAGTCGTCCCATAGGATACTCTACTTTTTCGCGGACTAAGACCAGTGAGGTGGGCGTGGGCGTGGTCAGGATGCTGTACTTGTCCAGACGAGTGAAATTTATGGCGATACTCGCTGTTTTAGCCAGTTTGGACATGTGTGAGTGCCTGACCACGCCCACTCCATCCGTCTTAATCCGCGAAAAAGGGTATATGTTGTTCGTGCCGTGGCGATTCGGATGAGTTATCCAGATCGTCGTTTACTTGCTGCTAAAGACACGTATCGCTTTCATTATGAGATTATGGAAGACTCCCACGACATTACTGATGGTCACTTGTGATAGCGCTTTAACAAAAAGGCTCGGTGAGATGGACGACTCGTCTGCGAAATCGCGCAGGTAATGCGTGGGATGGCGAAGAACTACGAGAAACATGCCATGCCCTGTCAATGTCTTGCTGGATGGAATAATGGGACTATAAGGGCTCATAGCCTGGATCAGGGCTCATATTCAATAACTCATATTTACCCATTTACTGTTAGACGATACCGTTGCCACAATGATGGCAAAGAGCGCAGCTCCGACAGGTATCACTGACATGCCACATAGTTTGCTTTATCGTTTCAGTAGAGTCATATACCCTCTGTCTCACTCCGTGATAGGATGTCGTATAGGACGGCGGTCAACGCGAGGCAATCGGCACGGCAGTCGCGGCGCTGAAAACTCTGGTCGGGACCCAAAACACTAGCAATCAGCGGATTTCCATCGGTCGACCAGCCTGGGTCCCGGCCAGAGTTGCCCGCGCTGCGACTGCCGCGCCAACTGCCCCGCGCCGACTACCGTCGTACGCGACATCCTATTACGAAGTGAGACAGAGGGTACCCGAAATTTGCATCCTTGTTATTAACAATACCAGCATTGAAAAAGCTTACCTCGAAAATGCTGCCGCTCCGACTGCTGCTGTTTGAACCGCGAGCTGTTCCGTTTGTATTTATACACTGTTCTTTTATACTCTTCACGGTTGTCAAGGACAGCTTACACAAAAGTGCACG
>KN551087.1:11641-23902 GCA_000797555.1 Oesophagostomum dentatum | reverse complement strand
TGTTCTGGCTTGATTCCAAGATCATGACGCATCTTATGAACTGTACGCGTTCCCACCCAAGGCTCACCGGATGGAAGAAGACGATAATAGCTGGTGCACAGAAACGAGGTATACGCACAGAGATGCAGATGTTTCTTTCAAAAACTGGACGAAGTCGCTTGGTTCCATAAGGAGATATTAATATTTTTTCTGATTTCGTTGACAAAGGTTAGACTACAATCCGATGGAGCAACCCAGCAAGAATTGCTGGGTCGTGGCTGAGCGGTGTCGCCACCTCCACTATATTTGCCAGATACATAGCAAATGGATTACCGCTTATATCACTCTTTAGCCAAGAAACATAGGGGACGGAGGATCCGTCGAAGAAGATGAACTGAAAAGGCGCCTTGGCCAGTTTTTAAGCAGAAACCTTTGGAGTTTTAGAAGCACGGAATCTGAAGTCTACTAAATCGTTGCTGTGATGTCGTGGTGCCAACGATAGAAATGCTTCTGGTTAGATGCCTTTCATTATTCGTAAAAATCGGAATAAACTTCCCCAAAGAAATGGGGCAAAAATTATGTTACCATGTTACCACCTAATGAAAAAAAACTATCAGTAGTTCTGTAGAAAAGTGCAGAGATAGCGAGTCAGAGAAACTCACCAGTTTTATTTTGCAGCACGCTGTAGAGTCAGGTGTTTACTTCTATTTGTGGAATCGCTGGAGTAACTGGGAAAATAGAATTTATCAAAGTGATGGTGCATAAGGCTGATGCAGTTTCTTGTTCCTCATTATTAACCTGCTCTCCACTAGCCGTCGTTTTTATACGATCATTCTGATGTGCCCACAACATCCTCATTTCTAGAGAAAACCATTCTTCGAAGGAAAAATTTCGGCAAATTTGTATAAGTCGATTAAGATTGATTATCAGTTTACCGCTATCGCGCCATTTTCGCTGGACGTTTTGGTACCTAAAACGACGCCATTGTTAATAGTACAACCGCTGAAATCTTCTCGAAGAAAAATGCCGAACAAGTTTCGAGGGCAAGTTTGAAATCAGCATTGTATACTGCATTACACAACCTAATACGCAGAATTCGAGTATGAGCTTCATAAGCAAGCGTTAACAAAACAGTAAAGCAGAAGGAAGCTACGATACCCTCGATTTCTTTGGGTCAGAAGACGAAAAAGACGCAAAAGCGCGGCTTTTGCTTCTTTTCTTTATAGCACTTTTATTTCGAAAGAAAACCTTCAAGTGTCGTATATTTTTGAAATCACCAGTGGATAATCTATCGATCTGGATGGTTATCCGTATTCCATATCCCCACCCCAATGCCCTGAGGGCACAAATGTCGGAAGCTAAGTAGGACAAGTTCTACTGAAGAATATGTGATAAAATTGACAGGTGGTATTACAAGAAATCGACTATGCTCTGTATTTGCTGTTTCTTTCAGGATTTTGTCATTACATTATTGAAGAACCGTGCCAGAGCGCCGCGAAGCGGCGCTCTGGCACTCCAGTGTGCGTGCTGCGTTATGCGGCGGCCTGCCCTGTAGATCCCGTGCCTGGCACTCCATTGTGCGTGCTACGTTATGCGGCGGCTTTCCCTGTAAAGCCTGTGCCTGGCACTCCGGTGTACGTGCTACGTTATGCGGCGGCTTGCCCTGTAGAGCCCGTGCCAGAGCGCCGTGATGGAAAAAGGTCGATAGGAAGTCAAAAATTCTCGAAAATATTCCGTTTCAGCTGAATTGTAAAAATAGGCTGGGTGGTGGGGGTGGTAGGTAGGTATTATATAAATCTTAGAACATACGCTTATATCAGGAACTTAAGTGTAGAAGTGTCAATCCTGCTGTTAACCCTGCGAATCGCCCGCGGTGATGCCATTCGCTATGTGTTCATGATTTTCCCAAAGTTCCTAGTTTCCCGGTCTCCCCATCGCATCCCCACTTTCCTTCCTTGCGAATATCGGTGCAAAATGTAAAAATCGAAATGCATGAAAGACGACCACCCTTGCTTTACCGCTTGCGATAACTAGCCAGGATAGTGAGATGTTTAATGAGTATACACAACATCACAAACCTCGGAACAGTTTTGGCCCCTTTCCTGTGGGTTCGACACCTGTGGTCAAAATAAAAGTTTCAGCGGAGAAAACCTCATTTGGAACAGTAAATTATAAGCGATGCAGTTGCAATAATTTGCTAACAATAACTGATTAGTCCTGGGTGCCTGACATTTCATCTTCGTACTCTTAATTTTTTTTACAAGCAGGGTTATGTTCAAATCACCTACTTTCATGTTAGTGCCGGGTTTGGTTTGATTATGCTTTGATCCGTGTATAGGAGTAAACAAAAAGAAAGGTTGACTTTTTCGTGAATTTCCATGATCTTTTCATTCTCATGTCTGCTGATGTGACCTTTAGTAGGTAATCCGGAGGGAGAGCTCATTCCCTCGTCACCGCCATAGGTTGTATCACTGTTTGACAGTAGAGTTCTTTGGGAAACATTTTTGGTGGTTTAGCCATACCGGTGTTAGAGTGCCAGAAGTATATTCTAATAAGTGACGATGATAATATCAGCAGTATTAGCTATACTTGATCTTGCTACAGTAGTTTGATAATGGGTTAAGCTTTAAGCAACTGACCTCTCATCTTCGCATGGTTAATTTTTAACGTATGTGATTAGATTCAGTTACCTGTTTTCTAAGCTAAATTCCGAACACTACAGAATACTAAGTGATCTGTGGTTGAAGTTGAAACTGCATATGAGAAATGACCCGTATAGTTGCGGACTCCATCTACGAGGCAAAAATGCCTTCAGCTAGTTGGCTTCCTACGAAGCAAGCAAAGATTAATGGTTTAGTTCTGTGCGAGCTGCAAAGTTATAAAATTTAAAGGTAAGGTGTAATTTTAATGCAATGTCAAGCGCATTCGTTTCACTTGCTAACCACGTAACTAAATAAAAGTTGACCTTTTGACAGTTCAACTCAACTATTTGCTGTCGATGTTTATAAAACGGTCGCTTGTCATGTATCTATTATAGCACTCGGCATAAGCAGTGAAGTTTATATGGATGAGTTCAGAATGATGACCGGATGTGCACTACATTTTTATTTTTATTTCCTTATCGTTGCCAAAAAACGCATCTTCCGAAATGGCACCTTCTTCGCCTTTCTAAGCTGTAGGTTGCTTGGCCGTCTACATAGTTTAAGTCAGGTTTTAAGGATTTTTTAACGACATGCTAAAGCGCGGCTGCTATTCGGTTAACAGCTACTTCGGGTGTCTACTCCCTAGCTTGAAGGTGGAACTGGCCGTTTCGTCTCCATGTATAAGTCTTCCGGCAAAGTCCACCACGGAAATTACAGACTTCCTCTGACCTTATAGACGTGTAAACCGAACCGTGTAGGGAGGTTTTTCCTTTTCTCCCATGTTCATCAGTAAAATACAACTTGAGCTGATCAGCGTGAAAAGAATCGAAGATTCTGTTAGTCAAGTCCTCCTGGTTTCCGCGGTTTTCGCTGAGGCAGATACATATAGTTTATGCGTTTTCGTTGGGTTTCATTCGTCGACTTCAACGTGCCGCAGCTCCAATCTTACGGTCGTTGAAAAGTAGTCTTGCTCGTAGTTTCGCGGGAGATACCATATACATACCCCCGATTTTAAGAGTCCCTCTTTCACTAGCTTAGCCACTAATATCGATGTTATGCGTATTGATGCCACTATCTTCGCTTCCAAAACAGTCGCGTGCCCTGCAGGGTATTGAGCCTCTGCATACTGATACCGGCTCCATTCACGTATGTGCCAACTCGAGCACACACTTCTGGCTCCCTGCATATTGCTAACCTTCTCTCATGCAACACCTGCACATTGCTAGAGCCTTCCAACGCATTACTACTGTCATCCGCCGCAACGCCAATGACATCCTGAGCATTGCTACTGACGCCCTGCATGTCGCTACCGCCCCTCCCCCCCTACACAACGCACTGACCTCTTTCCAGAAGTGCCTCATATCTGCCTTCTGCCCACAGTTCTTCGTAGCGGTTGACCTCCCGCCCTTCCAAATCGTTCTCACATTCGTCTCTTGCCCCGCTGTACACTGGCCGCATGTGCACACTATAGCGATTTCAAGCCCGTCGCTGTCGACGTCCAAATAACGCCACCGACATTTTGCGCAAAAATAGCACAGCGTGCCCTTCTGTCATGTCGTTGCTAACCTCCTGCCCTTGCAAATCGCTCTCTGCCTCGTGAATTGTTTATATAGACCCTCTTGGTTAGTATCTTTAATTATGGTAATCGTTGTTCTAGGATATACGTTTAAGTTAGAAGAAGCAGATGCAAATGCGCCGTGAAGACGTCGTTATTCTAGAAAATGTATTTAGGTTAGGAGAAGCATATGCAGATGTGTCTAGAGTCTCTAGATTAAGAATTCAAAGTTTCATGAGTAGAAACCCCTACGAACAATTAAATAATTTCGGTTTCTGCAACTTCAGTCGTACATCGACCCCGGATAACGCCACCGACATCCTGCGCCTTGCTGCTGGTCTACCGTTTGTCGCTGCTAATCTCCTACCCTTCCAGATCGCTCTCTGCTTCCCGTGCTGTTCATATGGAGACCCTGGTAAAAGTGGGCCTCAAATTCTCCCATTAATAGTTCGAAGTTTCGTAAATAAAACCTCTGCGCATACTAATATAGTATCGGCTATTACGGTTTTTAATTCGTAAGGGACGCGGGAATACCGATTTGCCGAAAATGACTTAACTTTCACTCTTGCCGCTCAAATGTCGCCAGAAAAAAACCGGAATGGTGAAAAATTGCAGGCTTTTGATGAAATTCCTCTGCTCTAGGTTGTTTTTCTTTATCCTGTTTCTTTACTAAGTTCTACTTTGAAATTTGCCGCTTTTATTAGCGAAAAAGCGATTTTGCGCGAGTGTTCACGCGCCGAAGGCGGATGAGTAATCGGCTACAAACAGACACCCTGTTGCAAAATCTCTTAGCGCTTTATTATAGGGAGGGATTTCGCCGCTTACATGGTTGAGCTCTCTGCTGCAACTCAACGAGTTAGTCTGCAGTCACCAAGTTTCTACCATGAAGAAAACCTTTCTTGTACTATTAGTCGTAGGAAATAAACGGTCTAGATTTAGTAACCTTCAGTTTATCTGAGCGGATATATTGGAATTCGCCTTCGCGGACATCAGAGATGCAACTTTGACGTGAACATCATGCTCACGGTTGCTAATCTAAGAACGCGAAATTGTTATTTTCAACAGAGGAGGCCCTCTTCTTGAAGATTTTTGTGTTTCTCATTCACAAGCTTTTAAGCTTTCAAAGCTGCTTGGGAGGGGAACAAAAATTGACATTCTCCAAAAAAAAAAAAACTACTGCGTAGACATCAGGTCTCTAAAGGACACTTCCTTAGTGTATTTTTTTCCAAGTTTCACCGTTAGTGTGCAATGTGGTTTCCCTCGTAAGTTCTATGCGCTTATTTTATCCGTCGCTCGATCATCCGCTGCCAACCCAGAGCAAAGTTTCGCGTGCAATCACGTGAATTGAGCGTGCGTTGGCAGCCAAATATAATTCACCGGCTAAAAAAATAAGCGCACAGAGCTCACAAAGGGAACAGAATTACAGTACGTCGAACGTCAATTTTTATTACCATTATAAGCAACTATGAGAGATTAAAAGTAGAAAATCGTGAGACCTTGTGATGGAGAAACACAAAAATCTATAAGAAGAGGGCCTCCTCTGTTGAAAATATCAATTTCGCGTTCTTCGATTAGCAACTGTGAGCATGATGTTCATGTCAATGTTGCATCTCTGATGTCCGTGAAGGCGAATTCCAATACATCCGCTCAGATAAACTGAAGGTTACAAATCTAGACCGTTTATTTCCTACGACTATATAATACATGAAAGCTTTTCTTCATGGCTGAAGCTTGGTGACTGCAAACTAATTCGTTGAGTTGCAGCAGAGTCTAACCATGTAAGCGGCGAAATTCTTCAACAACATAACGACAAAATCTGGAAGAAACAGCAAATACAGAGCATAGTCGATTTCCTTTAATAACACCTGTTAATTTCATCACATATTCCTCAGTAGAACTTGTCCTATTCAGCCTCTTTCGACATTTGTGCCCTCAGGGCATTGGGGTGTGGGTATGAAATATGGATATCCATTCAGATCGGTAGATTGTCTACTGCTGATTTCAAAAATATACGACACTTGAAAGTTTTTTTTTCGAAATAAAAATGCTATAACGAAAAGACGCAAAAACCGCGCTTTTCCGTCTTTTTCGTCTTCTGACCCAAAGATGCCGACGGTATAGTAGAGTACTTTGTTGCAAAAAAAGCTCGAAGATATTCGAAAATTACGTTAGTCTGAGACTACGGAAGGAGATCGATGTCTCAGAATTACATGAAAATTTGGAAGAGAAAATGTACCACAGCAAGACCGTGATAAAAAGGCGCTTGTCGTAAAAATTTGAGAACTTAATCTGAGGTTGATGCCTACTCGAACTTGAGGTGTTTCTTTTTTATTCACTCTCAGAAACTGTTAACTTTCGTCAGTAGTAAATCTTTCTCTATAATACAATGCTTTCTTGCAAACCAACAGGGCTAACTGCAACTATTAACGAGCAGTATTATTTATAATAACGAGCTAAGCGTCTAATAGCTGCTAGCAAATTTAAACGAAATTATCTACATCTTTTCTTTATCTTTTTTGTTATTTTTCCCACTATCAATGCTTGCATGCCCACTAGTCATTCGTGGTATCGCTTACAGGGTGCGCCAAAAGTTCCAGTACATTCTTTCTCTTGGCATATCTCAGTACTACATAAACGGATTAGGTTGTAGTTTTGCCATCTTGAAACACTAGTGCTAGTTTTCAAGTTTTACATATTTCGCAAGATTTGCATGTTTTTTTTTCCTTTTTAAACAGGCGAATAAAGTGAAGAAGCACTTTTTGCTGCAGAAATTAGGGTTGGAAATCTTCCAATGAAAGCTTCCAGAATATCTTGGATTTTGCGCTATGTTTCATATGCTTGTGAAGAAAATTCGATTACGTGTTGTGTCATACGGTTGTTGCACTAATGATTACTATTAGGGCGGAAAACGCCTAACTTTTTCCTAAAAAACCACCATGCCAGCTACGTTCACTCAAAAAACGTGTCATAGCTCTGCGTACAGTAAGAGGCGATGGCTCATCTCAAGGTGGAAGAATCTTCGAACCAAGGGCTTCCTTTGTTCGCTTTTCTTGGCTTAGTGATACAGACCTGCTTTACACTTAGTGGAACGAAGCCTTCTAACCCCATTCTGACGTCCACATTTTTCACGTATTTTCTGCAAGGAGCAGAGATGATGTCAATGAAAAAGAAGGTCCCGTAGCTATGGATGGAGTAATTCTAACCTCTCTTCCTAAGATGTTTAAAGCTTAGGCTCTCTTGTCCTGAACTGCTGAATGTGCTTGTTATTGAAGCTTCTTGAAATTATACCGGGACAACTTTGTAAGCCGTTATTTGCTACAGTTATGAGTCCATGTCAAATGTCAGAGGGACTTTTTTTTAGAAAGAGATATGTGATCACCGATCTTCTTGGTATTTATTGTTTATGCTGTAAATCGCATTAGATTCTATCACATTCCCGCGGAGATACATGAGTTTCTCTGAGTGCCAAAACTTTTGCCGCACCCTGTAGTTGGCATTTGAGAAAGCAATGATGCTGAGAGAAAGCGAGAGGAGGAGGGGGATGAATTTTCAGTTTATCCACTTCCGGACCGCTTTTCCTTTCTTCAACATGTCGCATGTGTAAAATTTGTTTACAGTGGAATTAGTGGAATAAGAACAAAGCGATAATTATATAACACCATACATAAAGGCTACTAACGTAAGCATCAGTAGGATTCATTACAAAGCATTAGTAGGAGCAATGAGTTCTCCTATCAGTGCAAGAAATAGGAAAAACATTTCCAACGCGTGCGACGCCATCAAGCATGTGCGTAGTCCGTTTGGCATGACGCCGTCCGGTATGTGCGCTGTTGGGTATAAACGCTGTCGAGCGTACGCATCTCCGTTCGGCGTGTACGCTACCCAGCGTTTCGGACGTCAAGCGTTTGCAGTGCAACCTGTGCGCCGTCCAGCGTGTGGGCCGTTCATCGGATCCCTATGCCTTGACCGGAGAAACAGTAGAAGAAAAAGAGGCAAAATAGTACGGCGAAGCCGTTGAAACCAGCCAAGCAGAGCCGTATAGCGGTCCGGATTCGCTGGTTAGAATTTCTATTTAGAAGAGAACCTAGGCCTATAGTGGCAGTGAAGATTCGCGAATAAAAGTGATTTGAAGATTCTTTCTTCTGAAGTCATTAATGACAGGGCAAGTAAGTCAAATAATATGCCCGTGAATTTTGAGGTGGATGGCCTAATGTGTTTTAGGTTACCGGTTACATTGCCTTTCAACCAGCGGAAACTGTAAGTGGGGTGTTCAGATTTATTTTGGTCACAACAACTTTGCAGTTCTGCCAATTTGACTGTTTCCACATGGATGAATGGTATTCAAAAGTACACTGAAATTTCAAGTTTAAAACTGGGTGGACATACGCTTTTCATCACAAGGAAATGTTCGGTTTAAATCTTCTGGTGAGTTTTTAGCTTTATGGGGTTGAAAAAAGCCCGATTCATTTTGAAACTGTCTTGATGTTGAGGAGTTTATATCGAAAAGCCTCTTTTGAAGACTCCAATTATAATTGCCATGGTGATCACTTGCGCTGATGGTTATGAAAATCTTGACGAAACCCTCGACAGTTATCTTGAGGGCCGTTTCGACATTACTGGAGTGGTGGGTCGTTCTCTTAATTGCTTCATTCTTCAACGACAAACGGGTTGTCGCTGTTTTTTTTTTTTGTTTTCACCAATTTGACGCTAATCCTAGTACAAGTTTATGCTATGTTTAAAGGAAGATTTTAGTAATCAGCTCAAGATGTTGGTAACGGACTTTTTCTCAGCATTCGCTGAGCAGTAAACTGTGAAGATGGCCGAGTTCAAAATAACGTCCTTTCCCTTTTCTTTTATCATTTTCTTTAAAAAAGCGCTCTTGTTTGCTTGTCGTCTACTCCAAAACTGCACTTTTTATTGGTTCTGGGAAACAGCCACCCGATTATTTACCAAAATGGCCGCGGTCATCATTAAACGGTCGTAAGGGGCTGAATAGCCCGAAGCCAAAGTGAAAGCACCGATAAGCCTCTCGCTAGCAAAAAAGAGCGGCCGATACCGTCGGTGGACCCGGTGGACCGGTTACGAAGGATATGGGGACGAGTTGTCTTATGAGTATGTTCTGCACACTAGTTAAAGTGCTACAACAGTTGTGCATGAGTGGAGTTGTACGAGCCTAAGCGGTGGCTGATTCCAAAAGAAAGAGATGAACAACTCGTCGGCATAATTGCAGACGAGTCTTCTGAAGCGAGTTTCCCGGTCAAAGATGATTTTTGAGCCCAGAAATTTTAAACTTAATCTATATTTGAGCTCCCCTTGGACCCATCGAGAACTCAGGCAGCGCCTTGAGCGTGGGTGCTGCCTTTAGATGATAACAGGCCCAACATCTGTAAAAATAACTAGATCCGTAGCTTCTTCATCGTACATGTGCCAACTGAAACCTAGACATCTAAGTTTGATGGTCGACTAGCGTGAGTTTTATCGTCCATAAAACATGCATTTAACAACTGGCGGGGATGGGACAAGTCGTCGCCGTTTCCGAAAGTTCATCTTCCAATCACAAGAAACGAATTACAGTGACAAGCGGAAGCTAAAACGCACACACTGTTTATTAGTAATATCTGACTCCTCTACTAACTGGTGGATTTTCCAGTCTTTTATAGCGCTACCAGGTATAATATTTCTTTCGCGATACTGAAGCACGATCACAAAAGTGACAATGTGAAATAACGATTACGACGCCTCAAACATGGATATGAACAGATGGTAAAGCAGGTGGCAATTCATGTCTCGTAAACCATTTCGCAGAGGTGAATTTGTTCCGAAGGTGGAGGCCGACGTCTATTCACAAAATACTCTCCTCCATTGGCGGTTGCATAAATTTTTTTCGGAGGGGAGAGGAGAGGAGGCACCCTCACATCAAAAGTGGGCAGAACCAAAGAAAACCAATCGAAAAACCGTTAAAAACATTTTTAGAAACTAAAAAAATAAAAATCGATATATTGAATCGGCAACAAAAATTAATTTTTAAAAACTGATCCTTTTTTCAATTCCTTCGCTCACCTCTGGGCCGCTTTCAAAAATTTCCAGACCCATTCTCAGAGCGATGACATCATGTACGGCAGCGCCGAGGTGTTCTAAGTTTGTTCTCTTCTGTTGCCCTTCCAAAAATCGATCTATACACCAAATAATACTCATACACCACGTAACAAACGTTATAGCAATCCATTTATCCAACCTGCAAGATTCGCCCATGCTTTCGAAATTTTCAGAAATACGACCCCAAAATGAACAATGATGCATGCAACCACATACTGAAAAACAACACCGATTTACCACCTGGAGGCACTTTGATCTTAAGGTAAGGTTTTCCAACTCGCTGCGGATTGGATAGCAAATGGTAGCTTGAGAACTATAACTGCAAATAAAAAAATTGATGAATAAGCACTTTTTAAGGGGTGGCGTAGACCATATAGGAAGCGTCAAGGATTTTGCAGACGCCATATTTGGAGGCCCCGTACCATTTCCACTTTATGTGAGCTTCGAGCTTGAGCCTCTTATTTTATAAGGGCACTTAACAGTACTTTTTCTCTGGTGTTTTTGCTGTATTTTCGAAATATTCAGAAAAATGTATTTCAGTTTAGCAACTCGAATTACGGATGCTGCCACAAACGCAAGACACTGGCTTGTCTTTTAACGCCGCGATCTACTGAGTATCAATAAAAATTGCAGGAATTGATCACAGACATTGTTACTGTACGGCAAATGTTAGCTGTATAAATCACAAAATGAAAAAATACTGTATTAAAGAAACGCACTGTATTAAAGGCAGATATATGGGAAAACAAAACCTGAAACTAGAAAAATATTTTAAAAATTTTATTTTTTATTTTTATTAACTACGCATACAAGCGTGCCCACAATGAAAGCGAATAAGAACAAGAATATAAGAATTAAGCATTCACTAGCATAGAAAAGTTCGTCCTAAATACTGAAAAATGGAGCAATTTGCAGCATTTCAAAGCATAAGCAAAAGGTAAGTCGGCATTGCACATATCCATACTCACTAGTATATCAGCTTGGGAAAGACTGATATATATATATATATATTTCGTTTTTGACTATTTGCTTTTACTCATAGTCGTACTAGTTTCGCCCTTCAATATAATAGGGCCCGGAAGCTTCACTGTTAGGCGTTGTAAATCGTAGGTACTTGAAATTGAAGACTGAGGAATCCTTGTCGCCAGCTTACACCCTTCAGCATGAGTAGTTGAACTAGTGAAGCACAATGCTTTAAAGTTACCAGATTAGTTCAATTAGTAGTTTGGTCATTATCAAAAATTTGTGTAATAATAAACAGTAGCAAATGCAAGGTCTCTACTGGAGAATTTTTTGCTAATTTATGTATAACTTTTGTGCCTTGGTTTTGTCTTAGCCTTGCTCAACAGCTCTAGAAATTAGTCAGAAAAACGCAAGAGTGTTTATATTCTAATCCAGTATTTATGAAACAATTCTGAATTTACGAGAATCTAATAAATCGAATAAGCTGCAAATCTGGCCTTAAACACGGCGAACCTTTCCATCTTGAGGCTTCGACTTACCATTAGACATATGCAGCCGTATATATCACTCACAAAAACGGTTTGAGGCTTCCCTAACACCGTGTTAAAAAACGGTTAAGGCTTTCCTAACACCGTGTTACCCGTTCCACGGCGATATCTCACGATTCATCATTCACGGGAAAATGATGAAAATCTCACAGATAGAGCAAATTTGTCCCCACCGAAAACGATGGGGACACTGGGAATCTGTCCAGCAGCAGTATTTTCGTGACCGTGAAAGGTGTACGAGCATAATAGCACAATATTAATACTGTATGAGCATAAATTTGCACAATTTTGGCGTCAAACATATCCTTTCCCGTTGCAAAGGTGAAATAACTATATAAAAACGGCTTTATAAAAAACGCCATCATAAAATCCACATATTACAAAAAAATCAATAAACAAGAAGTCATAATACCTCTATCTACACTGTTGTTTTCTTCAACCATTGCACCTTTGAGTGTATTTAATAAATGAATAAACT
>KN551077.1:17871-28430 GCA_000797555.1 Oesophagostomum dentatum | reverse complement strand
CGAGAACCAGGCCAGTAAAAAGCTAGTAATAGCATTTTTGCAATATGAATTTTGCGTCAATTCGTTGATAAATAGGTATAGAATTTTAAAAGATTTAAGAAATGGTCTATAAGTTAAACCGTTTTCCTACTACCGCCAAAACTTTTGAAAAGTGGGCAGCAGATCTGATAGAACTCACCTTTTGCTTTTCGTCGATCATCCTTTTCAACTCTGCATAGGTCCTTTGATTCATATATTTTTCTAGACTTTCGGTTTCATTTTTGGGCAGTGACATGAGCAGTAGGAGTAGGGAAAAGTAGTTGTCGAATAGTTTATACTCGTAATCGGAGTCTGTGCTGTTCATAGACGAATCGAGAAGAGTGCTGGTGATGTTCAGTGATAGCATCTCGTAGTCTAATACCTCAAGTGTGGGCGACGACATTAGCAGGTACGGCAGTAGGAGGAATTTTAGTTGTGTCAGCATCTGAAAAGGGAATTCTTATAGCTATACCTTACTTGGAATGACATAATGCAAAGGTGAGCGAGCTAAAGAGAAGCGGGATTACTAAGATCTTTGTAATCCAGTAGGCTAGCAGAAAGGGAGAAAAAGCAGATCGGAAGCCCTACAGGTGCAGTGATTAGCAACGCGAATCCTATCATAAAAAACCGGTCTCAGTGACCCGCTGCTGCTTCCTTAACACTTTCTGGCACAAACAGCTTTTCTTAGCGTGAAAGCTGTGGGATAAGTAACAGTTCCACAAATTCGGCGCCACAGATGGCAAAACCTTCATAACAAACGAAGGATAATGTAAAATGCAGTGAATTTGCCGAGAAATTTTTCTATTCGCCCAAATTCTCTGGAGAACTTGGGAAGAGTTACACTTCACACTTTACTTTTTACCTTAAGAGTTCATACTACTCCAAAAAAATTTCTTTTTCGGTAAGGATATTCTTAGAAAAATGTATTATAGGCGATTTTTTAACTATTCTTATCAACATCTTCTTCCGAAAGTTCTGCTGCGTACAAATCCTTTGGCATTTCAACTGGCATTCAGTTTTTCGATGCTTAGCAACAAGTATAGACTCAGAGAGTCCATGTGCTCTATAGTAAGGCAGATTATGATAAAGCGACAAGCACCGCCTGACAAATAGCAGCTGTATCAGATGAGCCGTCTCAGCTGGTATCGCGTAGAACTTCTGCATCTAGGTAAGATTTAAGCCAGCGTTTCGGCAGACCAAAACTGGTAATCGCAGCAGTAGTGGATGCTACTGAGGCTAGTTAAAAAGCTGAGAAAGAAATATAAAGAAAGGAAGGGAAGAGGTGAAAGTAGAGAGGGAATGAGAAGGAAAAGCAAGGGCTGGATAACTTAGCCATCTTAGTATGACCAGGTTTTGTAACCCATCCCATGTCTAAAAGATAGACTATAAAAATCATTGTTTCAAAAAAGAAAAGGAAGGAAACATAGACTTTCATCACTGAGAAAGATTTCCTTCCGACGCATTCAGCACATGCATTAGACGGGACTTACTTCTTACTACTCTTTGTTCAAACATTTAGAATACCGTACAGCCTTGAATTTTAGACTACTCTAGAGGCAAATATGGTTTGACTTTCTGAACAAGTGAAGGAATAAAAGCTATCTAGCGAGTTAAGCATAGGGGAAATACTATTACACACTACTACTCAATTCACACGGTGAATAACGCTGTGTTGTTATCCATGCCTTATGCCGAAGATAGAATGCGAGGTATTGTTCCGCTTTTACGTCACTGGAAAATTGCTCACGCGCTAGGTTCAGCTTATACGGCTTCGCTCCCAAAGAAATACCAGAATAGATTGAGTGTAAGCTGCTTCTATTTATCCTACTCCTACGGTGGGAGTATGGATATTACACTGTCGTGATGTCTGAACTAATGCAGTGGATTGAAGTGATCGCATGTTATTGAATTACTTCCTGTAACAAGTTGGACATAAATAGAAAAACCCAGAGGAAACCAAAGCTGATGGAGCAAAGTGCTTTCGTAGGACACCTGACGGGCGAGGCCTAATTGTTGGCTGCAGAAAATGTAACAAATTGACGTCAAACTAGTGAAATGGTATAGGACAGAAGCAGATTGTTCAGAGGCTTCTTGATGATAGATTAAGAAGTTCATCAGCTAGGGAAACGTTCTTCAAATGGTGATTTGCGCTCGACAGCTAGACGTCCACAGTGCGCGTCGTCTGCAGCCGACACCTAGGCCCCGCCCATCGGGATTCTTATGAAAGGACTATGTACACTACAACATTCCTAGGGAAGGTTTCGGATGCGGGCTGCATGCGCGTTTTTTTGACGTTATAAAGTAGGTAAAATGGTGAAACATAAAGTTATAGGAAGTGTCCTGCAAGGTTCTTTACAACAGAGGCACGTCAGAACCGTACGACTACAAAAAATCATTAAAAAACAGGAAAAGGGCGAAAACTACAGTGAGACACCTGCATGCACCAATTTTCAGTTTCAAAAACAGAACAGCCTGGTTTGGAAAGCACTTGGATTTTTTTAATTAAAAATTTTTGGAAACTTTTCGAGCACTAAAATTTCCCGAGAAGCTCAAAACCTGCCGAACATTGCTTAAATGCAAATTAAATACAAATTTGCAAACCAGGTCCTCCTTTTTGGACCCGTGAAGGCGAGATATTGCGTTACCATGAGAGAGCACCGAGACACCGGTTAAAGCGTGACCATTCATACTGCATCTATTATATGCAAATGCATTTTTCGCTGAAACTCACAAGCAAAGACCGCGACAAACAAACTACAATTTGCCTTAATGATTAGCTGAATAGTAGCAATTTATCCCAGCTTTGAAAAAGAAATGTCAAGGCGGTAAACGAATTCCCAATGATGGAGAGAAAAAGTGACTTCTTGACTTTTCTGCATGTTCTAAGAAGGTTTAACGTGAAATGTAGTCAACTTACGTCAGTGCATTTATCTTTACTACAGTGAAGACTGAGGACTTGAAAAATGTTGGCGAGACAGGTTAAGATTTGCAGAAATCCAGGAATTCAGATGAGCTTATTATGGCTCCTGTAATAGTGCAGCACTTCCACTAGATTTCACTTAAGTCATTCGTACTAGTTATGAAGCAGTATGGGCAACCTATGTATTACCAGGGATCTTTTTCATCTAGATGGGTGGTATAATAAAAGTTACCTCTTTATTCTAGAAGAATGCACCTTGTATGTTTCCTAACAAGCAGATTATGTATTTTGCTCTCATTTATTAATTAAACCACTGTCCAACAAAAAGAGTTACGGAGTACTGGTCTTAATCAGGAAAACTCTATCGAATACCAAAGAAATTCTTAAAGCCGTTGGAATTTAAGACAGGTAAACTGGGAGCATATGGCTTTTTCTACCTCAAAAGTCTTCAAAGAATTTTTTGCTGAAATTTCACCTGTGTGGACTTCTGCGTCGCTGATTCCGCAAATCGCCCTTATTTTGTAAAGTATTTTTACTTTCGCCATTTTAAAAGAATTAGGCGGGGTAGACGATAGAGGACTGCGAATTCAAACCTGCTTGAATACTTGCTAATGAAGTCGTCCAACCATTTTCAGCGAATATTTGGGGTTTTTTGTGCACAGAAAGCGTAATAGCAGCCAAAAATTAAATGTCTTCCAAAAGAGATACTTTTCTTTCCGCAAGCATTCCTTTTTGAATGTCCTTTTTGAGTGGAGTATTAGAGCGTACAAACAAAAGTCTTGAAATTGTTTTTCGCTGAATGACAGTTTGAAAGAAGTTAGGTTTAAAACCCTGCGATTTGTGCTCGGAAGGTTTCTGATTTCTGTTTTTATAGGTTTTTCAGCATATCATGGGAATTTTCGCATTTTTCTTGCATGAAAGAACAACTGAAGTAGAAAAAGAAAATTAAATGAGATTTTCTCGGAATATCCGGAAGGAACATTTTTTTGGCGAAAGGTTGCCATGGAAATCGACCAGGGTCTATTAGAAACGGCGTTATTACCTAGCTGTATATTGAAGTCATTCTAATGATAAGTAAAGTATTGTGCCTTATTGCTTACAGCAAATGGTTGACAAGCGTAAGCACTCTGCGAGAAATTTTCGCTGGAACTTACAGGAGAAACTTCATGAGAGGAAAGTAACGATAGGAAGTGAATCGCTCTCGGGAAACTCTCAGCTGAACATCGATTCAGCGCATGTTCTCGCTCGAAAATGGGTTTATGAAGGTTGCGGAAAAAAGTGAACTCGTGTGCAATTTCCGCGACCTCATCGAGCGACTCGTCAGCGTAATTGGCGGTCGCTACCGCATCGCCCAGCGAGTTACCCCGGTTCAGAGGGTTGATCGCTAACCAGTTAAGTTCCTAATGTCGCGATAGGCAGATCACTGAACCTCTCATCTAGGCAAACAATGGAATGGGGGGTATCCACGGCAATCAGGGGTTTTCTGGATGGAAATCTGACGTAATGGGAACTGGCGAACTCGATTAGGTAGACACAGGAGGCGGAGTTGCTATAGTAATCAGCTGACGAGGGGAAGTTGAGGACATTTTTTTCTGCGCTTTCGCAGGTTCTATGAGAGAAAGTACACGCGAGGTGAAATGTTTCATAGCTGTCCCTTTTTCCACGAGGAGAATCCAATTTGTCGCTTCCATTGTTGACGGCCCGACGGCGCCTGTGCACGAGTTCGTAGTGTTTGCATTGTAACCACTTCTATTCGGACGAGTTTCATGCGCCGGCGATCTAACCTCGGAGAAAGTGCATGAACGAGGTCTCGTCGACCCTCGAATCGAGCTACACATGGGGCCAGGGATTATGTGGAGGTGAATTGTCCAGAAGAGCTATTTTTCTACACTTCGGCGAGATCCAGCAATAACTGGTTGGCGGCTGAATGACGCGATATATTACCAGCAATAACTTGCCACCTGCTGCAAATCTAATCCGCAAAATAATCGGACTGGAATAGACATGGAGCTGCTACCTGCGGCATACCAAGTGTTAGCGGAAAATAACCTTGTTCTATAACTTACTGGACTAACAACAGAAGCCCACATTGTCTGGATGCGCTGGAGAAAGAAGCTCATGTTAGCTGAAAGGCTTCAGTTTAGCTGGGAACTGTACTCTAGTTCTTCGCAACTGTCTTTTCCCACAAAGAAAGTTTCTATATGAAAATGGGAACAGATAAAGAGCTATGCGGCGCATCTCTGAGCGACTGACTATTTCGCCGCAGGCGATGACTGAAGATATCTTCCACAAGGGCAACACTGTATTCTTAACGGTTTTTGAACGAAGTAGGAGTCCCGTGGATGCCTTCAAGACTAACTGTCAAAATGCTAAATGGTCCAGAAGTCGCGCACGAAGTCGCAACACGGCAACGTCCGTGACCTGACGTAGCTCCAGACTGCCCTCCTTTAGGGTTGGATACGAAGATTACTTGTCATTATGAGGGAAGTGCCTTAAAATTTTGCTTGCGCCACGATAAAGATCGCCTCGACCTGACTCAGATATACTATGTGATTAGTTCGGCGGACCATCTGAACGAAGCGCTAATATTTGGGCCAAATTAACTGAAAATTAACTAGAAAAGAAATTTTTCTAACGCACAGCCTTGTAGAAAGCGAGGAGGGAGGTGGGATTGCACGGCAAAGCTGACTTCATCTTCACATGCCATAGCTTCGGTTTTTCATGAAATTCGTTTACCGAACACATAAGTGCATTTAGCACAAATCTGACATAGTTTGGTTAGAAGAAAAGAACAAGTAGAAAGAAAAGCGGAAGAAATAAGGAAAAGGAAAATAACATTAGACACTGGAAAACATTTCCTACTTACAGATGGAAAAGACCTAGGAAACAAGAATTTAACACACGGTAAAAAAGCAGAAAAGTCAGGTAATTTTGAAACCTGATTTGATGTTGCTTTTGCATTAGGATCCACTTCAGCAGTTCTACTCTCTACGTCAAAGAGGACAAGTGAACTTGCTCATATTAAATATCTAAATGGGTAGAGACGGCTCGAGACGTACGTTCAACAGTACAATACAGCTCCTAACTCACGTCCAAAAATTCCTTCGCAACAGATTAAACCGTCATAAACCGTCAGAATTCTGAAGAAGCGTAAAATGGAAAGGTAGTTTTAGACTCATTTTCGTTAAAATTTAGTAATTTTTAGTATCGGGAATCGACATGTTGAGGGCTTCCGGATGGTACTCGTGTTTTCCATTTTAAGCTGTATTATATATACGCGTTGACGCTATTGTTTCCATTGTTTCCACTACAGTCGGCACTATGGGATGGAGTAGCCCACTGCAGAGGCTAACGAGCACACTAGTGAAAATATGTACTATTAAGCAGTAGGTAGAATGGACGCCCTTTGCTTTAAAGGTAGCACAAAGCCACTCGAGTCCTTGGCAGATTTTAAGCGACGCAGCTCCCATGAGTGGGCTAAAAAAATCTACTCGAGTGCCGCTCCCAACCTTTCGGTTGTCTTGGCAAGTGCAGCGACACCTTTTGGAGGACGAGATGCCCATCTCACTAGAGGATGTCGCTGGAGCACAATATGAAAAGAGCGAGGGGAAAATAGGCAAATGGCTATTTTCTTTACCTCCGCTATCACCTTGTAATCCACCGTGTACCAGAGTGGAGATCTCGTCCACACGCCTGCTTCCACGTGTGTTATGAAGCTTTGGAGGTCTTTTTCGTTTGGAAATCAAATTTTGGCAAAAAAGTTTTCAAATTTAGCCTGCATACCAGCTGATCCTTAGCATATATTACGCATAGCTTAATTTTTCCTAAGAAATCGAGGAATGCTTTGGTGGTCTCGCTTTTGAGATATTTAAAATGTTAAGAAATGTGTCGCTTACCGTTTTCGTACTCCTTGCTGGATCTTTTTCAACGATAGAAAAACTCGGCAAATCATCTTCCAACCAGATTTTATCACGTGTTATAGATATTTATGGTGGTCGACGAACACTAGTGTTTGATTCCCTTTTTGAAATGCATGAAATCACCAGAAACGTCACAAACATGGTGATTTTTCGTGTTTTGGTGAGTATCAGCTGGTTTTTAGTGTTCTGTGCAATTTTTGATGGGTGTATTTGTAAAGGTGGTCCACTGTCATCTATCATTTTTGGCTGAAACTTTCCAGTGAGGCAAAAGAGATGGAATCAAGGCTGAGACGAAGGGATATTTCGGTCGCAAAGTGTTTTGACTTTTCAAAAGCAAAAACCAATATTTTTAAAGCCAGTGGTGAAGCTTTTCCAGTTTTCGTCTGGCACATGACCCACCCCAGATATTTTGCGAGCTTTCCTGTAAAGTAGGGTGGCTCGGACCTGTGTAGAGCATGTGATATAATAAATTTGTGGTTAGAAAAAAAGAAAATAAAACTTTTCTAAAAGTTTCTGAAATCTTATAGTTTACTCCGTTTTGGCTGTGGTTACTGCTGGTAGTTTTGCAACTGGAGGCCTAAAATATCCTTAGAAGAAGAGAAAAACAAGCAAAAGAGAAGAAGCACGGGAGAGGGAAGTCTGTGGGAGAAGTGTCCACTTCCGGAATTGCCAGCGAGCATGGTAGAAATGGAGTAATGAATCTGAAGCACATAATCCAATATTCATCCAAACAACGTACCTTCATCTAATTTCGCTTGTGGTGGAAAAGTGAAGCTCTGTGTTAAATGCATTTCATTAATTTATTAGCAAAACACGTGCTTTTCGGTGGCCACTGTTTTATAACGTTTTAACGTACTAGCCAGTTAAAGGAAATCTTTTAACCCACATTTCCGAAGCACAACTGTAATTTGATATATGTTGGACTGCAATATAAGTTCATGGAGTTCTTGTTTTTTTTGCTGCTGTTTAAAAAAAATCTTCGAAATAATTGATAAACTACTTATAGCATTTTGAAGACCATTTTCTGCACTACAAGACATCTGAGTCTCTTTGGATTACAATATAAGTCTTCCTGACGAAGGAATGAGCAAAACTGTCCAACGAACCTAGAAGGAAGACAAGCTTTTTTACTAGGGCCTTGTCTCAACGTTATAAAAATAGATGGAAAGAAATATACTATATAAAGACTTAATTATTTGTATATAATGGCTTTCATACACATTACTTCAAAAGACTCGCATACGACATCTAGTGGTGATTACCATTGTAGTGTTTAAGTAATGTTGTTTTTATTACTTGTTATACAATAGGCCTGGCGAAGGTGCTAGGCGCCCAAAGCTAGCATTGTATGTATGTCGATGAATAATTGAGTCTCCATATAGTATATTTCTCACTATCTTCGAGTATTACCGATGAACTCAGGGACAATTCGATCGTTTAATACAAAAATAGTTTTTTTTAGCTTCTCAATGCATCTTTAAGAGGAGAATAAGCAGTTTTTCAATCTCGTTATCGACGTGGGACCAGGTTCCTTCATTAAAACATCGCCATTTGCTAGGAATTTGGAGCAGTGAGGGTGCGCTTCCATACCATGCTACAGTTAAAGGTTGCGGATATTCGTTGACCTAGAAAGAGCTGTGGTTCAAACACGCTCAGAGAAAAAGCGAGACTTTTGACACACAAAAATTTTTCATCGACTATCAGCACCCTCATCAAAAGTCCTACAAATGTCAGCAGTGGCTATAGACCATAGATATATGTTGAACCATAGCTCTCAGCTAAATAATGAGAGTCTCCTAACGCAGTAAGAGCTGTAAATAAAGCCATTTTTGGAGAAAATCAAAAAAATTTTCCTCCTCGAAAAATGCTCACAATGCTCATATCTTCCTTCATATACGATTCAGGCAACTAAAAGGATAGCGTTGCACGGCATCTATACGATTGGTTCGGATCTATCGGATCGTTCAGACCATTCTCTTGTGAGTCTAAAGCTGACAAAAGAAATTTCGATGAGGCGAAAACTGCCACTTTCGATAAATACGCCCGCGTAGATGTTTCGAAATACTTCTAGGATATTCTGACAAGGTGCGAAACATCTACATAGAATATTTGGAGTCCAGGTTTGCCGCTCAGAAATGTTTCACTCTCAAAAACGGAATTGCTGCAGGTTTCTGTGTGCAAAAATTAATCGTCATCGATCAGTGCAGATCGTTTTCGTTATTAAGATTCCTATTTCCGAAGTGGGAACCACTAGAAGCAGCGGCATGTTCACTAAAAAACCTTAGCAGAAAAACTCCACTCTACGAAGTTATGCTACAACCTATTACAATGAGGTAACGCTGTTATCGAGTCCAAGAGGACTAAGGTAAAGTAGTAAACGCTGTGCACAATGAACTCTGATGTCGCTACTTTATAGCATTTATACTGACTGACATAGGGCAAGGTATTTGAACTAATGCTTCTTTGGAAAAGTGCTACTGTAATTTCTTGGTCTTTGTTTGAGAAATGTCAGACATTCACATCACTGACACGAGAAAAAAGTAGCTACGTTGAAGTAAATGAAAGAAAATGCGCCTAAAGTGCATCTATAAAGCCTTTTCATTTCTGATTGCGACGCTTAGAAGAAAAGCAAGTACATGCATAATGTTTAATGAACAATGAAAGGAGGTTTGTTCTGTGGAGTTGTAAGTATAGGCAGAAAGTTCGAGAAGCTCGGAGTTACATCCTGCTCGAAGTGGTGTTTAATATAGGAGGAATTGCGTCTTGTTCGTATTTCAGCTTATCTTGAGAAATCAAATAAACTGCGTACTCTTTTTATGGGGCTTGTCTCAGATGTTCTGTAACATGACACATCAAATGTCCGTGAGATATCCCAACTAATTTGTTCCCATACGGAACTTCTTTTTTGAGGTGTTTTTACAGCAAGTGACTGAAGCAAATACTAGGAAAGCTTGTACATCCTTTTCCTGCCTTCTAAGGTGGAATGTGCGAGGCTAGTTTTTTTTTAAGCTGGGAAACATTTTCCAATGGAAAATAGCCCAAAGTAGTAAGTCTTACTGCAGAAAACTGCTATCACGATTCATCCATAAGTCAAGTAGCTTCATTTTCCACATTTGGCGCAGATGGGATGAGTAAGCATAGTTAGAAAGTTGGGATGAATGTCGCCTCACTGAGAAATAACCTGATAAGTCAATATTGAGCCATATAACTTGTAATGAAAAGGTTTATTTTTATTCTAAAATATCTTATGAATACGAATATACTCAAGAATGTCATTCATTTACTAGAAGGGATAACAAAGCGTTACGATCGAGATTGAAAGACCTTAACAAAGAAGCAAAAGCCGATGAAGAGTTAGGTAGCTTTTCAGAATGAAAGTTCTGCCCAAAGTTTATTCGTAGAAGCTAGACCCTTTAGATTTAGTGCTGCCCCGTAGCCATGAAGCTACGGCATTCATATTACGTATTTGTAGTGTGGAAGTAAGTGCACGTTTGCCATATGTAGATCTTAATGACCAGGATAATAAAAAAGCACAAATGAGGAAAGATTATTCCTGCGTTCGTGTGCTCCTTATAAAATTTAGTAGCTAATGCTGGCGTTGAAACCACTCCAGGTTCTTGAAGTGAACAATGGATTTACAGCGAAGATCACTGCTTTCGCATAGCTAGGTATCAGTAATCATATAAATTGGGAGGTAGTTC